>PVJH01003664.1:0-137937 GCA_004026705.1 Nesogale talazaci | reverse complement strand
CAAAAAACCAAGTCACACGAGACTAATATATATAAAACAATTTAAGTGCAGACTTTTAAAAATTTGGGGGGGCATCACTGCCCTCTGGTGGTCGTGGGACCTACCCAGCTTTGCTCCTCAGAGCTGCTGCTGGATTTGAACCATCAAGCCAGTGGGCCACAGTCCTGCACTCCACCACTATGCCACTGGGGCTATGCCCAGCTTTTTAAATTTTAACACATACTATTACTGAAACATGTTGATGGATTTTTAAATCTAAATAAAACATTTTCCTGAAAATATATAAATATATACAAATACAGATTATTATACTGACCAAAGAATAAAAATTATTATAGAAATGTTTTCAACAAAAGTCCTGTCAGAGAGTTTTCCTGGGGGTATAAACATACAATTTTAAGAAACAGGTAATTCTAACATAGTATATTTGACAATGTAGTGAAAAAAGACAAAGGTATTGTAGTAGTTACATAATCTGGTGTCAATAGTGAAGAGGTGGAGTCTAGGCTGTCAATCAGATCCTAGCCGATGAGACCTCTGTGTTGGCATGGTCTTCTGAGAATTCTGGGAAATCCAGTACTTCCTCCTTGGAGACAGGAGACACCTCCCTCTCTCTGCTGACTTCCCTGGGAGACCTTGCAGCTAACAAAACACCTGGAAGGAACTACCCTAGTGCCCTCAGCCAGAAAAGTCACATGGATGGCAACCAGACCTCTGAAGCCAAAGGAGCCACAGAGACCCCTCCTGCCAGCGCTTAGATGCTTACACCTCTGGATCCAAAGACTTTCTACCCACTGGCTTGTGATCATCTTACATTTGGCTTCGTTGCATGTGTTTCATGTGCATGAAGAGGACTTTGTGGATTGGTATCGGACATTTGGGCTAATATCAGACTTATGGCCTTGGACTGGACTTCATCCAACTGGACTTGGTTGGGATGTTTTGTTATTGTCCAATTTCTCTTTATATAAAGTTCTTTTATATATACATACATATGCATGATTATGAATTTTTTTCTCTAGTCTTCCCAGACTAACAAGGTATCCACTTTCAGAAAAGAATGCAATCTTAATCTTAGGGCAAAGAATCATACAGAAATAAACACACTCACTACCATACAGTCTGTATGACCCTAGAGAATAAACTGCCCCTGTGTGTCCTAAGAATGTAAATCTTTACCACAGCAGAAGTCCATATCTTTCTCCCCTGGATTGCTAGTTGACTGAAACAGCTAACTCTTTGGTTAGCAGCCCATCACACACTATGCCAACAGGGATCTTTTAATATACCATGTGAAAAGTGAATTATAAGCTCAGCACACTGCACTGAGTTATTTATGGCTCTTCTAGCCATAGTTAGTCTTTGTTACTCCCACTAGATGACTTTTCCCTGATGGGTCTGGGCAAGAAAAAGAGGAAAGACAGTGATTGCATTATATAATTCAGTTGTGATTGATTCTGAACAGGGTTAACTATTATTCCCATACTGTTACATTTGAATTATAATGCTGGGGAAAATACTGGACGTTGCATGGACTGTCAAAAGAACACATCTTTCGTGGAAGACGTACAACCAGAATGGTCCTAAGAGCCAAGGATACCAAGACTTTCTCTCACTACTTTGAACATGTTAGGAGAAACCAGTCCCTGCAGAAGGACCTCACTCTTGGTAAAGCAGAGGGGTGGTGAAAAAGAGGAAGAGCATTGACAAGATGAACTGACACAGTGATTGCATCTGTGGGCTCAGGCATAGAAACAACTGTGAGGATGGCCAACTAGTCCATAGGGTCTCTACATGTCAGAATCGACTGGATGTCTGTCACATCATAACAGTAGTAGACTGCTGGGTATAAAATGAGTCATCTTAGAGCCAGGGAATAGCATCTCACTAACAGCAAGCGAGAAGATCCAGAGATGACTGGCTCCTTTGGACGTTGTATGTTTTTTGCTGCTCTCTGCCTGACTTCTCCTTTGTGGGCCTTGGGTTGCAGCATGCCAGCTGCCGGGATTTCCTAAGTATCTGCAGACTTGGGGCTGAGGGGGGATTCTCCACATGGACGCCGGCAATCTGATTGGGGGTTTACCAACCACTACCACTCCTTTAAGTTGTGCGGCAAATCGCGGAACCTTGGGATGCAAGGCATCTACTCAGGGGAGGCGTGCGGTTCAAATAAGAAAGAATTGGCAAGACGACATTTTTTTTTGGCAAACTGGGACCTTTAGAACATATTTAAGCTCACCTTTTTGGTAGCAAAACCAAAGTCCCTGCGATTGAACTCACAGGACCCTGATAGGACATGGGAGGCCTGTCCCAGTCGGTTTCCAGGATTGCAGCTCTATACAGGAGCAGAAAACCTCGTCTTTCTCCCTTTTTGACACTAGTCTTGAATTAATTTTTGAAAAGAAGTTATTCCCGCACTTATCAAACTAAAAAGAAAATACAGAGGAATTAAATGAGATAAGAATCTTGCAAGGGTCAATCATGTTCAAAGAACAATAGGAGCTATAAAGCATAATTAACTTAAACTTCTGTTCCACATGTGTATTGGTATATTTAAAAACATATCTTTAATAGGCAGGAGAGTTTGTGTGTTTATCAAACAATGGCTTGCATTTAGAAATTCTATGAATTCTGAATTAAAACAACCTAAATAATTATAGACAGGGGAGTACTAAAATCGATGTATGGAATCAGGCTAAGGTTTAAAAGATGACTATGAGCTCGGTGAGTCTCGTATAATCTTTAAACACTATTTCTCTCACTTGGAATTCATGGAAAGTAGATGACGTTCTACTACAGAGGACTAAATGTGATATTAGAGGCAAATGCCTCAGCATTCCTAATACAACACACGGTTTCAGTAACTGATGCGATATTATTATTTTTATTAATATACGTGTCCCTGGGCAGTACACAGGTACACATATGGATATTAACCAAAATCTTAGTAGTTTTAATGCACCCAGACATACTTCAAAAAATCTTGGTTCTCTACTTGTAAAAGACCACAGCTCTCGAGAACTCCGTGGGGGGCGGCAGCTCTCCTCTGGAACACATTGGGACACCATGGCTTGAGATCAACTTCAACATAACTGCTTCCTCATGATCATGGTTATTTCATCACTCGTAACTTTTCTTTGCAACTGTGTGTTCCACTTTGCAATTATTATAGATGGGCATTAGTTAGCTTTAGGAACACAGCGCTTAAGATTCATACCAATGTGTTCATGACTATTCATTATTTTCATGCTCGAGGAAAGGTGAGAGTTTTCTTTTTTCCCAAACAATTAATTTTTATTAATAATTCAATTATTTGATTCATTAATAATTTATTTGGCCATATCGTTCACTCAGCATATTTATATTCATATTTAGGGTTATGGGGGGCAGATTTAGTTTGCCTTATTTTGTTGCTCCTCTCAGTACAGATGCAATTTAATCAGTGGGAGTACACAGGAAGGCTTAGCATTTAGTAGAACAAGTTGCTCATTAGTATTGAATATTTTTATAATTATATCATTTTTCACCTGCTTATATTTTTATATTAACTCCAGGATTACCTTTACAAGGTCTTTTAAAAGGAGATAGAAGGATGAAGAAAGGGGTGGGGCATGACAAAAATAAGAAAGGAATGAGTGAAAGAAGAGGAGGAAGGAGAAAGATGTGAAAAAGACACACAAAAAGGACAAAGAAATAGAGGCAGGAGACCTTTAAAATAGTGCATTGATTCCCCCCAAAATCATTTGGAAATAAGGGGTATTTGCACATTACTTAGTTTTACTACCCAAGAACATGGGCAGTCTCTTGAGTAATTAAACATACTAACTACCAAAAATGAAACCTATCCCTGTCAAGGGGATTCCAGTTCATGGCAACTGTGTCGGACAAAAAAGCATGGGTCCAGCCGGTCTCTGGGGCAAAACTTTAAGGCAACAGAATGTTCCATCTTTTTCCCACAGAGTGGTTTGTGTACTCACAATTGCAAGCTTACCTACTGCACCTCCAGGGATCCCTATATATTAACTAAGTGGATTTTGTGACATTATGGTGGAATTTAAATGTGTCATCATGGTTTAAATAATTACAACATGAAATCTGTCATTCTTATATAATTACATTGGCAATGTAAGCTTCATTTACAATATTCATATACACTATCCATTGGGTAAACTCAGAATTGACATAAACATTATCTAATTAGTCTCATAATCACATTTTCTATATTTAATGATCATTTTGGACAAGAAGACAGTACAATGATGTGTACAATATATTAATAATATATATTTAACATTTGCATGTGATAAAAAACCTTAAATGGAATCAAAGGAAAATCAAATTTCACCATTTAAAAAATAAATAGCAGAAACTAGTAAATAGGGCAAAGCGAAAATAAGTCAGAATCAACTAGTCAGAATCAACTCGATGGTGTTGGGTCAATGGGTGGCTTTAGCATATATAATAATCAGAAAACAAATATTCGTCTCATCAACAATTGGGTCATAGGAGCATAATGCTTTGTGCAATGAATCACAGATAGGAACAAGGCTGCTGAGGATACAAAGCACACCCAATGACTCACGAGAAAGATCAACAGGCACAGAAGCCAGTTGTAGGTATCGTAGTAGTCATCTCTATCTAGGAGCACCACAGAAGCTATAAAGTAAAAAACTGTGTAGGGCCAAGAGAGAGACCAAAAGAAAGCTCGAGCCCTTTGCGTAAGTATGTATATGTGCAGTGGGGTGGGGGACAACGGGGAGGTGCACGCAAACACAAGTGCACAGGTGGACGAGCCACTGTCTTTAATTCCATGTTTTCATGACCTCTTTAAACCCTCGTGGACATATACAAAGGTAACGACTGGATAAATGATCCAAAGGAGAAAGACGTGACATCAGCTCCTGCAAAGATTTACCGCCTCACAAGCCCTTACCCAGGGTCCTGGTGAGGGAGAACCGACTAGACCCAGGGTTTCTGTTGTTGCGTTTTACGACCTCCTAAGCCTTAGGACCTACGGAGCTCTCATAGTCCAATGGGTAACTCTCTCCCAGGCATTGACTCTGCCAAAGAAACCCCCGGGGATTGCTACCATAAAAATAGCAGAAGTTATATAGGGTCGTTCCCCTGTCCTCGAGAAATATTGTGAGTTGGAATCGACAGGAGCGCACTCAACGATCTCCCTCCCTCTCCAATGTCTTACATCTAGAGACTGGGAGAGGGAAAGGGCCAGGCCCGTGCAGGGAGAGCCTGGGAGCTGAGGAGGGACTTCAGACAGGTGCTTCCGTTTAGTGCTATGTAGCAGCTGCCATGACTGCAAGATCACCAAGGAGGGCTGGAGTGAGACCACCCACCATAGGATGTAGAAGGGAAGTACTTCTTTCAACACAGAAATGTCTGAGCTCTGTAACTTGAAGGCAACATTTAAAAGAATGCTTATATGTTTTTTAGAAAGTATGAGTTTACCCCAAAATAAACTACAGCATTTAAAATAGTTCCCCCTTGCTTCCCACGATATGGCACATATCTAAAGTCCACAGTGCATGCAGCTGACACCTTTATTCAGAGAAGTTGATGTGATGTTATCATGGTGTCCTGTGGGAGGCTCAGTAATTGGACATTGAACCCAGCTAGAATTCGTACTCAGTTACATTTTGCTCAGGGAAAATTTATCCTGGCAAATGGCATGATGGTTTCTAGCTAGAATACTAAAAGGGACACAGTCCACCTGCATAGACAGCTGCTACTTCACAGTCCCTTTGCCCGCAGTCACGATGTAATCGAGTGGTGCAGGCATTCCGTTTGTTGTTTTCTTCTGACCCAAAGGAAGGGGCGTTGGACCTGAGTTTAGCCCTTGACCTTCATACTTTCTGAAATGCATTCACAAACAATACCTGGTAATATCATTTTATTTGGTTCTGTGCAAAGTAATCCTTTGATACTTTATGAATTACTTATCTCACTTTAATAAGGCTTAGCATTGAAAACTAACCTCTTAAACATTCCTAATTAGTTTTTAATGAATTTTCCTTCCTCTGTTAAGAAAAATAAAATGTCTATCTAACGAATTAATAGGAATTCTATTTCTACTACTAAAACTACTTTGGGGGTGGGGTGGGAAAATATCCTTGGTGTGTGCATGTGTGTGTGTGTGTGTGTGTGTGTGTGTGTGTGTCTGGCATTCTCAAGAATAACTTAAAGACCGAACAAAAGTTTTATCTTCAACTTTGATGGCATGAGGACCTAGCATCATTTGCAACTAACTTTTATTATCCAATGACATGCATAATATAAATTATGCAAATTTTAAATATATTGAATTGCTTGCTTCTGCTTCTATATTATGGTTCTAATTAGGATAATAGTGGAAAATGATGGGCCTAACCAGCAAATTAGATTATTAAATATAACCTTCTATGTTAAGGATACATTGATTAAAGTGATATCAAAGGTAGAGTATGGTCCCCAAAATGAAATGAGAAATAATTTCAAATAATGGTGCTATTGCTCTATCTAATTTACAAAAATTTATGAGATTTTCTCAGGAAAATTACATAAAAATAGAATAATGCCAAGGAAAGAATTCATGCTATTAACATTAATTTTATTCTATGATAGATCTCATTCCTCATCTTTCAATTGAACTAGTCTGTTTGCTGGAGGAGGGAAAAGAAGGGTCCTTTTTATATGCTGAGGATGTTTTAGTTACAATCCCCCCACACCAAATTCTGTACAGAGATGCCTTTGAACATAAAGAACATACACATTAAAGAAATGTTAGGAAAATATTTTGGACACAAATGAGGCAATTTAATTTATAGACTATATGCACAGCATAAGGAAATCAATAGCCAAGAGTTACATATGTAGATCTTTTATTAAAAATACAGAGGCAAAAATTAAATAAAAAGGTCAATATAAGAATTAATGCAAATTTCAAAAACAAAGGGATTTTTACAAAGGTCAGTAGTTAATAATAAGCATATAATTTTTAATTGCAAGGTTATGTGAATTATTTTTGAGCCCAGAAAAGAAAAACAATCACAGATATATAAATGTTTTGTACTGGTAAATGTATAAAAAGGGAACCTAAATATGTTTAATATACAATATATTTTTCTTTTATTAATACCTAAATAAATGAAAAATAAATGCTTTCCCAGTGACTGTGGACATTTATCCAGGCTACATATTAACAACGAAGCCACAACCATTACAAAAGACAGTCCACCACTCAGCATTTACTGTTTCCTTAACAGTGCAGCCTTGTCAAGGCAAGCTGCCCACTTTAAAACACTTTGTCTTGGTTAGTCTTTCTAGACATAATCATCTTTTGAAGTATCAAAGCCCACAAGAGTTGATGTTATAACATTTCATACTTTGGACACCTGCTATAGTTAAATGTCATTGAAACTGTGTTTGTGTAAGTGTATGTGTAAAGCTGGCAGTCCCAGAATCACCCATCTGAAGCATAAAACTGGTTGAGGGCAATTCAAAAATGAATGAAACACTGCAGTTACCCTCAAGCAGCTTTTAGGCTTGGGAGAAGAGTGATGGATACACATAGAAGCAACTCGTTAAATCACAATGCAAAATAACATATCATAGAGCTGCAAAAAGTGCTGCACGAGCACACTAGGAAAGACATCTAATCATTCATTTCAATGGAGCACTGTAACAATGACTTCCAAAAAGGAGGTAATATTTCAGCTGGACAGCATGAGTAGAGAAGCATGGAATAATAACATTCCTGGCTGACACGACAGGCACTAACATGCAGACAATTGAAAGTAGGTTATCTGCTTTGACTTAAACACAAGATGTATACAGTAATACAATAGTAAAATAAGAGTGAAAGTTATAAATGGCATAGATGACATATTAGGGCAACTGAGTAACAACCAGGAATTCTTAGAGAGTGACAAGTCAAATTATATTTTTCAATGTTTTGCTCATTATTATTGCGCTGCTGTTAACAAAAGCAGACACAATCACAAACAAAAGAGTCAAGATAAGACTAGAAATCACCTTGATGATCCAACAATAAGGTGATGAAAATAATGATGGCTATTGTCAAAACTATGGTGGCAAGTAAACTGGGAATGGTGACATAAGCAATCTTCATTCTACTTCATTTCTTCCCTGTCCAAATTTGCTAACCATTAAGACCTGGTACCTCAAATTTTGAAATCAAAGAAGCTGGCAAGGTTTACTCTCCACAGATGAACATGAGTGTTGGCAAAATGAAGAAGCTCCCCCTACAATCACCATCTACAACAGGCTTGTCACCATGATGCTTCCCATTAGAGATACTCCAAAATGAAGATGCAATAACGAGTTAGGGGCCAAAGCTTCAGGAGATGCAAGTCAAGTTGAAGACAACATTCTTGAGGTCTTTAGGGAAACTAGGGAACAATCTCCATAAGCAGTAACCATGGAAGCTGAAGAGTAAAGGGATGAAATCTTAGCATGAAGCCGAAGAACTGGTGATGGTCATGAGCCTGCAGTGCTTTTCTAAAAAGACAAGATGGACAGGAGTTATTTGAGGGAGGAAATCAGCATCAGTGAAGGGTTTCTTTTTTCTCTTATTTTTGTTTATTAGAATAAAGAAGACAATTGTCACCAAGACTTGTAGCCTGGGGGCTTGTGAAGGGGAACGAATGGAAGTGCCAGAGTATGTGGGAAATCCCAGGAGCACAGTACTGGAGAGAAGGAACCAGGTGACTTCACTGATAGAAGCGTTAGTCAAATCTACAGATGCAAGGCGGAGGGCAATGTATTTCAAAACGATCTAAAGAAGGACACGTAGTCCAGATTTTATAAAACCAATCATTGGGGTTGCGAAAAGAAAACTGGAGATTCAGGAACTAATCAGAGGTCCTGCTTAGCAAATAACAAACAAACAAACCAAATAGCATGGTACCAAAAATTAGAATAAAATCAACCTTTTTATTTAAAAAAGACAGATGGAAAGTCCGGGGGCATGGAGGGTGGGGAGGTGGGGGCAGGGGTGGTTTCAAAGTAGTGAACAAAAGCTAGCAAGAAGGAATTCAGCACGGGCAGTGCTCAGACTAGAAGCACGAGTGGCACGACGGTCACACATGCAGCTGCCAACCAGTGTGTTTGTGGGTGGGGTGCACCCATGATTCCGCAGAAGAAAGACAAGTGAACCCCATTTGGCTGCTCTCTGTCACACAGGGCTGCCGTGAGCCGGTATCACCAGCAGGCAAATAAGAACAATACTGTGCTCACATATCTGGACCCCTGGAAAATTGCGACCTTCAGTTTCAGATAGGGTACTCATAAAAAAAAAAGGCTATTCTCAAGAAGGGACTGAGTCACTTCTTGACAAAGAATAGAAAGGAAGAGAGACATTTATAATCGGATTGGAGAGTTCGCCACACATGGTTTCGAAGCAGACATCTGGAGTGCAGGGCTGAAAAGTGTGAAGACGTGAGATGAGCCGGACGACAGGTCCCAGCCCTTGTGAGGACAGGAAGGAGCCACAGATCTGAGAAAGGGGGCGGCGGCACGGAGCTGAAAGCTCCCTGATATGGCACAAGTGGAAGGCGTATGTTATGTGATTAAATGTCCATTTCCACCCCTAGAGAGACACCATACCCGGGGATTTTTAATCATTCCATGAACGCATAAATGTCTTGTGTAGACAGCAGTATATCTGCAACTATTAGAATACCGAGGGGTTTGGAATCAAACAGTCTCTGTTCCTCGCGGCAACTTCCTCCATCATTAGAGGCCATATGATAAACAAAACAAGCCCGAGCGACCATCTGGTCTCTGCGCAGCACAGGGCGCCTGTGTGCACCCTGGGCAATCATGTGGTATTGAACCATGCCTGCAGGAGCCTGAGCACCTGCACGAGTACAGAATCCATTGCCATTCATCTCAAAAAGGTTTCAAAATCAAGAAACCTAAGCTTCAGCTTGCATGTAGACAACCGCTTTTCTCCACAGCCTCACTGACTGCGTTGCCTCAGCACATAATTCCCGTTGGATTTAAAGTGCTCTGCGTATGGGAAGGGAAGCACTGTATGCACTTGAAATATTATCTCATTAAATTGTTTTAGTTCTTAACTCTCATACCCATGGGGTCGAGAGGAAGGAAGCAGTGTTATTCAATTATAAAGTAACTCTCTCCTTAACCAAATGCTTTAAATTAAACCCCGGCAATTTTTTCATTGGTGGCATTTAAATGGAAGTTGTATACAGCCGTCCCCTGGGGCATCAGTACTCTGTCCTCTACCCTTAATTTGACCTGAAGAGCTTTCCCAGAGTGGAGTTAGGCTAGGAAGGGAAGGCAGTGGAAACACATCTGCTAATGGAAACTCTAGATTCAGAGAACACATATATCAACTTTTTCTGAAAGCTCTTTCTAACAGGGTCATGAAAAAGGCAGAATGATTTCAACTCTACCTGAGAATTTTCCTCCTAAATGAAGCTTTATTTGTTGTTGGTTTTGTAGGGATTTTTTTTTTGGGGGGGGGTCGGATTTCAGGATAAAACTTCACAAATGGGCCATGTCTACATCAGGTTGGCACAAAAAAAACAAAGTGACAATTATCAGAAAACCTGAAATCATAGACATAGTGCTACAAAATAAATTTCTCGAGTAAAAGTCTGGTGAAAGTATTTCTCCTTTGTCTGAGATGGTTCCACTTTCTGTAGACCACGGCATTAGCTCTAGTTCTTCACTATCATAAGTAGTTTTAATCTTTTCCTCCTGATGGTGTCTTATCTCCTACCTTCAGATAAGGAGTGTTCAATTTTCCCTGTGCTGATCTTTGGCTTCCTTCATTCTCCCATCATCTTTTTTCATCTTTTATTGATCTCCCACGGAGTATCTATTCTCAACTGACCTTTCTTCCTTTCATGCCCACATCAACCTCATCCTCAGCAGGTGGCCTTAACTAGTAACTGCAAAGGAAAAAAATCCAGACAGACCATCTTACCTACTGTGAGCACAGTCCTGGAGCCTTCCTCCAGGGCAGTCAGTATCCCTTCTAATTCGCCTTTCCCTGGCTACTGCCAGCCTGTAGAGGCACTCCTTTCTGCTTAGTGAAAAACTTCGCGGGCATCTGTCCCCCACTTTCTACCACCCCCATGCATTTCTTCATTCATTAACTTCATCAATCATAGCATTTTGCTCTTCTCCTTGCCTGGATCATTCTCTTACACTGCTAAACAAAATCATATCAACAAATAATTTGAGGAAAAATTTAAGCCTCGGCTCCTCAAATTTATCTGACTCGATGACTTTCAGCCCTCCTCCTCTTAAGCCTTTGGTTAGCTTATGTTTATCTTTACACATCTGATCAATAATAAAAGACATACACAGATATAAATCCCATATTCTTACAATTATATTCCCATTTGATACTACTATATTCTACCTGTCTAGCTTTCATCCAGCTCTTCACTTCTCTGTCTGTTGGGCTCATTTTCTTGCTGCTGGCATCACCCCATTTATCCTTCATTCCTTACACTACAGTCCCTGCCATTCAGGAACATTGTTCCCGACTTAATTCTCCATCTTTTTTCTTTGAATTCTCAGAAAGAATATATATGTGCCTATTGTCAAAGTCTTGAAAGGTGTTTTTTCACATTTCCCTTGAATTTTTATTCTGTACATACCACTTACACACATAAGTAGCTTTGTTAAATGAAGAGAGTCTCATCTAGATCATTTAGCGTTACCTAGTTTATGATTTTTTTTTAATTTAGGGACCAAATTTTCTATTTTACATCATTTTGTTGAGCCCAATTATCCTCAAATCATATCTTGCAGAGAGTGAGCATTAAATAAATGTCAATCAGATGCTAGGATGTGTGCTAGGAAGAAGAACATACAAAGAAGATACAGAATGTGAATCTAGAGTTCACCATCATAAATGAAAACCATCAAACACTGAGCTGCTAATGGGACAGTGGATGTAAGAACAACGTGAGAGCAACCAGGAAGGGCCGAGTGACACTCTTGCACCTTCTTGTTCTCCACTACACTGACTGACTGTTTTCCACGATCCCCCTCCCATACTTACACTTAAGGTACTCAGCTACTATCCAAAGGGCTGGTAGTTCAAATCCACCCAGTCTTACCTCAGAAGAAAGACCTGGCAAGTGACTTCCTAAATAGCAGCTCTAATATGCTTTATAGAGAATAGTTCTACTTTGAAAATGCATGGAGTACCATGAGGCAGACTCAACTTTACACCAACTGCTTTTAACCAGAGGAGTGACTGGAAGTAACAGAACAAGCTCAGGGATTAACAAAAGTGTTTATTTTCCTAAATAACAATGGGAATAACATTGACTGCACTGCCTCTTTCATGATTAGGCTGAGACTCAGACACACATCTCACTGGAAAAGTCTCCAACATTTTTATGTTTAGTTTTAATCTCTGATTTTTCCCCATCCTCCTGTTTGCTGACCATGGGAGTTACCTAAGACACAATTTATCACTCAGTCCCTTCCCTTGAGACGTGCTCTTTTACAGAACTCATGAACAAACCATCTGGATTAGTATTTACTTCACATCCCCAGCTGTTATCTCGGACAAATAAGTCTTTCTGGAATTCCAAGTCCTTTGTGTTTAAATAGTTTCTAAAATTCCCTAAGACCCTATGTTTTCAAAAGCTACACCTGCAAATTTTCTATCAAACACTTCCAAGTACTTATCCTCCAATGGTCTCAAACCAAATTGATCCTGTTACTTGAAGGACAGCTCATCCCCCTGCAGCCAGCATCACTGCACTACTTCTCTCAGTCCATCACTTCACAGACATGTCAGTTAGGAGACAAGGTGTTCCTGGGTGTCTATATGTGTCTGCTTTCTCCTCTCTCACTTCCAGTCAATTGTTGGCTTTATATTTTATGCCTCAATCTATCCATCTTGTCTTATGAATTCTTATTCTAATCTTTCACTATTAAATGAACTCACTCAGACTATTACAGTTATGTAGTAACTGGTCAGCCTGCCTTCAGTTTCTACCTTAATTGTATCTCGCCCACACAACTGTTTTCACAGAATACTCGTGCTTTAAAATATTACATAGGCATCCCTTGCTAGAACAGTGAATTCCCAATTATTTTATCTAGCGCTCCAACCAAATGTCATAGCACTTTGCTGCTGAAATCGTCATGTGCTATTCAACTGCAGACATCCAGGAGACCGAGGTAACGTCCTCACTTCTCTTTCACTCGCTCACCCCTGCTCTTCCTGGAAGATTCACCTCAAACTCTGCTTTGTCTGAAAGACTTTCTGCTCAATCATCCGTGATGAATATGCGCACCAACTTGAGAATGACTCTTTCATTGCCATTGACACTTGTGTCTGAAAACTTGTGCTCGCTCTAAGGCCTGGAGAGTGTAGTAGACCATCTCTATCCTTGTCATCGATGGTAGTGTTTGCACACTGTTCCCCTCTCTATTTCTTGCCTTTTAGTGGAAAGGCTGCTGGTATGGTTTCATACACTCAGGCTCACACTCTTATCTCCAGTGTGTACTCTGCTTCATTTTCCCTACCTCAAATGTCGCCTCTATTAAAATTAAATATATCTCCTTTTCCATCACACACTTCTAAGGCATTTTCAGGACAAAATCCATTCTGTGGATCAAAGTTTGCTTGATTCTTTAAGTTTGCTCATAGTTTCTCCCATCACTAAAACATTTTGCAACCTTTTTCCAGATTTTATATACTAGAAATTGTTTTGTTTTTCCTTTGAATGACTCAACCAAGCGATCACAGGTATACCTGCTCTACTGAAAGCAAAAGATCATATAGTGGCCTCTTGACCTTAATCCCAACAACTCAGTGTAACCATCAAGAATCTTCATCAACTGGAGGCACCTTCTGATTTAAAATATTTTACTTATATCCAGGCAACATATTTCTAAGACTTGATAATGTAAGATTTCATATTTTGGGGATATTCTACCACCACTGAAAAGCCTTGTCAGCCAAGTCCATTTCTATCATTTCTTTATAAACCAATTCCATCTCCTAATTTTTATTTCTTATACTGCATAAGTCTTAAAAAGAATGCAACTCTTATATTTGCTTATAATTACTTTACGACAACTTCAAACTGTTTCATGCATGAATATTCACTCATTGAAACCAAAGGTTCTTTTTAAAAAATGGAAACCTTTTTATGAATAGTCAACAAATGATCATTGAATTGCACTAACATATAATTACAGGAAACATGCCACTAGTTCCCAATTATTCATATAACTGTACTCTATCTTCAGAACAAACAGATCTATCTTACGAGAAGTACAGCCAAAATCCTCCTTAGAAGCAAGATTGGCAAGACTGTGTCTCACATACTTGGGACATCTTATCAGGGAAGCTTAGTTCCTAGGAAAACACAATATTCTTGGCTAAGTAGATGGACAGCAAAAAGAAGATAACATTTGAGAAGATAGTCTGATGTAGTGAGTACAATCATGAGTTCAAGAAGTAACAATAGAGAGGATGGTCCAGGTCTTTAATTATGATTTAATTCTTTAATATTAATTTAATTATTTAATTCTATTCTAGAGAGTGTCACTATGAGCCATTATTAAAAATGACTCTCTGGTATCTGACAACATCCCCAGGGCATTGTATGCTCTATGGACAGAAGTGGTACAACAAAGATGAATGCACACTTTGTGCTCCATAAATAATCAGATGTACTGAACTGAAGTAATTAGGATATGTCCTCTTGGATTTATGATCTCTCTATATATGAAACAGAATTTTCTAAAACTGACTAGACTCAAATTGGGCAGCGTGAGTAAAGATGGAGAATAGGTTTTAAAAACAAACTGGTCAGCTTATCTTATTTCTTCCCAGGTTCTATTTTGATTTATGTGAGGGCAAAATATTCTCCTGATATCAGGGAAAATTGAATACAGCCTTTTGGTTATGTAAATTTATTATAATATCCAGAAGACTACTCTTTTGCATAATAATACATTTTAAAGCTATCTTTCTTCCTTGCAGCTTTAAAGTTCCTTCTCTCTCTCTCTCTCTTTCTCTCTCTCCCTCCCTCCCTCCCTACCTCCCTCTCAATGTAAAGGCAAGGGGTGGCTGTGCAGGAGACAGATGAGGTGGAACCTTGTCTTCTCTGCTTGGCCTTGCTGTATTCAGAGCGGTGCCCTGGTGGCTCAATGGTCACGCACTCAGCTACGAACTAAAAGCTTAGGAAGAGCAAACCCATCAAGGGCTCCACGGAAAGAGGTGGCCTTCTGCTTCCACTAAGATGCACAGGCTTGGAAATCATATGGGTAGAATCAATAAGAAAGTTCCATTCTATGCTCTAGGCAGTTCAAGGATCAGTATAAGGTAAAATCCACCAGAGAGGTCCATGAACCCAGCACAAGGGAGAATTGGTGTTAGCTTGGGCATAAAACTTTCTGGGAATGATCGGTGAATATGTGTGCAGCTAGTCCATTACACAAATAAAAATATTGCAAAATTCAACTTACATAAAAAAACCAAGGATCGCTTCCAAGACTGGAAATTATTAGTAACTAAAGATGCAAATGGTAGGAGAATAGAAGCAACCCTTAAAAATCATTGAGAAAAATTGACAATCAATGCTAGTGATGGTATCAGAGTACGACAAACATAATCAGTGTTATTTGATTATAGATAAAAGGATTATAGAATTGTGAATTTTTTTGTGAATGTACATATATTTAACATAGAGTTGTGTTTTCAGATAAGGAAATTCTCCCTGGGGAAATAATCTGGTCTGTAGAGCATGATGAAAGGATCAGAAATGGGTGCGTAAAGTGTGCTGAAGAAATCAGATGATGGCAGCTATTAGAAAAGTGGCATCTGGGGTCTTAAAAGTCTTGTTTTAACCCAGGACCAGAGGAGGGACAGAACATTGGAAGGTAAATTCTGAGTACTAAATTTACAGAAGTCAATGAATGACTGTAAGAGCTCAAAATCCAACGGCAGGGTCACCATACGGATTAAGTCTCCGGTGACTCTGAGCATAGATCAGGGACGTGAACAGCTTTGCTTTCAGACAGCGTGCGCTGCCCATTAAAGTACTGCAGATTTACCTTATCATTTGATCTCCCTATTCACTCATTTTAATGTTCTAGTTTTCAATATTTTCTGCTTTCTTTTCTGTTGAGGCTCTCCTCTGTTTTATTTTATTATTGTTGTCGGGGTTTTGGTCTCTATGGGGTAGGGAGTTTGGGGGTATATTTTTCTATCTATGAAATCCAGGATAGGTAAATGTAAACAGATAGCAACTGGACTGATGGCTTCTTAGGGAGGATGGCAGGAATGTTGTGGGGAGGGAAGGGGGTGAATAACAATGAGTACAAGAAAGAAAAATATGTTCTAAAATGGATTGTGGTGATGATTATACAACTCTTATAATATGACTGAACTATAATTACATGAATTATGTCTATAAAAACTCTTAAAAATCATTTGCTGTTAAAAGAACAAAATCAAGAAAACAAAGGTGTGCTCAGTAAGAGATGAAATAGAACTTTCTAGTGTGTAGTCTAAGAGTGCAGGTGTATCTACTACTGAGCTGCAATCACTGCTGCCTCTGAGTGGCATTTTCAACAGTGCTCTTCCAGCGAGAGCGTGCATTCAGGTATGCTAAAAATGACCCGAAAGAAAAGAATAGCCTGTGTCCACACCCAGAATAGCAGCTGCACAGATGGAAAATAGCACCTTGGGAAAGGGGAAGCACATTTTATCGCCAAGAAAGTAATAAGACAATAGGCTCAGCAAGTCAAGGCCAAGGGGTGGAAGGCAAGTGCTCCTGGGTATTATCAGAAATACATGAAAAAAATGAACCTGGAAAAGAGTCCCTGCCATCAGGGGCAGTATGACACAGACCATAACTATTAAGGCTGAAGGCTGAAGGTTACGGTCTATAGCATTTCAGTTAAAAAGAAGTCTTCTAGCACTGTGCCTATTGTCTGATTTATTTGCAGCATCTACCAGCCCCCAGCTCCTCTCTTTCTTCTGCCTACCTGTCCCAACCTCTATCTCACCACTAGCCAATAGAAGGTTTCAAAACACACAATCAATAAGACAGAAGTAGAAGGAAATCTTTTAAATATAAACTGCTATTAAAGACCAGAAAACAATTGTTTATGAACAAAGTGGTACGCGACTTCTTCCAATAGTATAATTAGGAGAACATTTTCTCAGCAACATATTGCTACAGTACAAATAAGGCATTATATCTAATAACACAGAAGCACAAGGACAAAGATGCTCAATTCAAGAGCTCTAAGGAATGAGAAATAAGAATATTGCTATCAACAGTCAATAAGCGTATGTCTTGCAAAGACTGACCTCTTTGCTCCAAATCTCTGTCCACTCTCAACACATGGCTTTAAAGATTATGTTCCATATTGCATAGTCTACAAATATATAAAAGCTTTCATAGTAATTCAGCAATCACAAACAAAATCTCATTATTTAACAAAAAGCCTTTGATGTAACACCAGCAAGTATAAAATATTCTAAATCTTGCTACATCCTGATGGAGCAATACAATCTTATCTTTAATATAAAATATATAGACACTAATATTATTGGCAACAATGTTCACCTTTGAACTCCAGGAAGCATGGTTTCATAATATAGTCACTAAAATTTAATTTTAGTTTTTTTGTTTCAATTTTTGTTTCAACTGTCTAGTATGATCATGAAATAAACATTCATTAATGAAATGTTTTAGCTAATGCAAAGACGTTATACATGGGTTATCAATCACAAAAGAATTCGTATTCATGGAATAGTTAATTTCTAAATTATGATAAATAATTTATTTTTTTCTCTTGATTCAAATAGGGCTTCAGGAACCTGTGGTATTGTGGCATCATCAATATGGATAGCATTATCCTTAGAAATGTGCAGAAACGCAATGGAATATGCTTGGTACAAAGGTTACTTCAATTTACTTTGTTAGTCACAATTTTGATTTAGAATGTCATACATTCCTTTTTCATCTATATTCTGCAACTTGCCACAATAATTGCTGCAAAAATATTAGAACAGGTAATCATAGTGATTAAGCCATGTTGGATTTATGGAATTTAATAACACTCTTTTTGACAGCCAGTATTATTGGACAGATTCACACTGGCATAAAACTAAATCATGATGCAGTTATTTGAAGCCATTTTTATTCAACCTTACAATATGGGGCTAATTTACATGCAATATTACCAATAAAATCCTAATACTGCTAATGACAATTTTTGCCAAGTGGTAATATAAAACCTGTGGGTATTTTGTTGCCAAGAAAACTATCAACTGGACAATTTTATTTCTAGATTTCATAAGCCCTCATAAACTATTCAAAGATTCTCCCATTTCACACTTTCATATCAACTTCTTCCCGTTGCTACGTTTAGTGCCAAATTTGCAAATGAAATTGGCTGAAATGATTCTGCTTAAAGTACTTATATAAATTAAACTAAAGTATAGGGAAATGGTATATTCAGATTTTTATTCTTAGCTAGGAAATTCCGTCTGTTACTTGAGAATGCAATGTACATGTTCAAATGGATGAAAAGAAGAACCAGGATAAGTGTCATATGATTAATCGAATAAGACTTCAATAAAAGTTGTTGTTTGACACCTTGAAATTGCAATCTAGGTTAAAGCTTAAAGACAAAATCAGCTTTCTATTAAAAATGTATTCCCTTATTGTCTCATTATGTTGGTTGTAATCCACAGATATAGCAATCTCTCTTTATTCTTATTTCTTTCTTATTTTCCTATCCTTAATAGGCCTTTCTTCTGGACTCTTTCTTCCCTGGGAGCTCTCATTTTGAGAAAATGGTGCTCCTTTGTTCACAAAAGCTTCATTGTACTGAAGAGGGCATTCTGTCTTGGTCAGCATAGTCATTGGTTGGCTGAGAGTTGATCCCTGGGAGTGCAAACATTGAGGAATTTTGGGGAAACAGTCTTGGGGGTTCCATCCACCTCTTTCAGACCAGCAATGTTGACCTTTACTTAATTTTTAATCCTTTTAAATACACTTTTTGTCCTTCTCCATTCTGTTCAGAATCTTCTATTGTGATTCTTACGCAGCACAATATCATCTAGTTATTATAGTCTCTGAGTAGTGCAAGCTGTGGTTCAAATGTGTTTTTTGGACCAATTGTTGTAAAAGGAATACAGTTTGAACCAACCAGTCATTCTTTGGGAAGAAAGAGGAGACAGGATGCTCCTGTGAAAACTGACAAGCACAGAAATCCTTTGCAGCATTTCTACCGTGACCCAGTTAGTCCCCATGTGCCCTTTACTGGAAGAAGTGGAGGAATGGGGATGGGAATGGCTAATGAGGATAAGCTTTTCGTCAAGAGTTTGCTGGCTGCCTTGATGCCATCTCTAGTGAAATGTCTATTCATAACTTCTGTCCAATTTATAATTGGATTATGTGCCTTTTGTTGTTGTATTTTATAAAGATAATCTGTTGCCAGATATACAATGGACAAAACATCTCCTCGCCCACACCAAAACTGTAGATTCTCTTTTTAACTATTTTTGCTGCACTTTTTTTGATGGACTTCAGGGTTCCCCGTTATCTAGCTTATCGTTGCATGTAAGAGTTCTCAATCATTTCATCTACTACCACAAATCTGCCAAGAGTATATATAAGTGTCATATAAATGGTTGCCATTGAAGTGATTTCACTACATTTCCTGCTCAGGATACATGTATGGCTTAGTCATTGTTCTCTAAGAGGTGACAAGAGGGTCAATGATACAAAAGCCCATTGTAGCTACAGAACCACAGTCTTTGTTCACAAGGGTCTAAAATAAATTTAAGAGGAGGAGAGGAGGTTGGAAAATATTTTTACATCTGAAATATATATATATATAAAGAGAATATAACTTCAAAGATTTTATGAAAACATGAAGGAAGCATGAAATTCAGAGGCAATGTAATTTTCCAAAAACTGCTGATGCATATATATATACACACATATACATATATATATACACATATATGTGTGTGTTCATCTCCCTGCTTTCAAGGGACTCACTACCACTTCCACCCCTCACTTGAACTCTGTTTAAGCCACTCTTACGTGCACTACATTTGTTAAGATGTACTCAATTAACAAAATAGTGTTGGATGTCTGCTTTAAGTTGATTCTGATATATTCTGCCTCAAGGACAAAACAGTAAGTGAATAAATGCAACAATGTACAAGGGAAAGAAATACATTGAGGGATGAAGAACATGCAGTGAACTATAAGAGGAAGTAAAAATCAAATTAGCCTCAAAGAATATTAAGTAAAATACAATTGTGTGTTTAAAAGATTGCAGTGTGTAACAAGAATTACTAACAAAATTAGGTACCGTCTTTTCAGGAAGTTGAAAAATCTACAGAAGTAAAAGAAACTCCAAAAACAAAGAATAAAATGTTCTAGAATAAATAAGTAAAAGTAGAGACAAAATAGCAACCAAAGAAAGAGCTAAAAGATAACTGCAAGAAGGTCCCTACGACAAAAAAAATGAGATGAGCTGTGCTACATACAAGAAACAAACTTCTAGTTACAATGCAACAATAAAATGCCATAGAAAACAAACTCATTTATTTGATTAAGTAACAATCTACAACGATTCTTCTAAACAAAGTTTCAGAAAGAGCTCTTGCAAATTGGCAAGAAAAAAAGAAAAAGGGAAAAGTTTATGAAAAAGATGAACAAGAAATACACATAAAATTTACACAGCACTTATGAATGAAGTATAAAAATTTTTACCACCTTAGTATTAGGAAATGTCAATCAAAACATTATATGAATATATGCATATTGCATTAGAAAAGTCTTAGCTCATACATTTATATAAAACATTTAAATTTATATTATTCAATGTTGGCAAAGATGTATCTGAAAAGACATTCTCAAGATCTATGGAGGATAGTTTGGCACTCCTGAAATTTTAAAAATGGAAAAAAAAACTTAAATGTTCATTTCTGTGATCCAGAATTCCATTACTAAGAATATAGCTGTAAGAAAATTTATGCAGAAATGTTCACTGCAGCTCCATTTTTGAAAAATACTCCCATCCAATGAAGAATGGAAACACTGTCTACCAAAGACCACCCTACCTATTCTTATGTTATCATAAACTGCATAAACATTATTAAAAACTGTTAATAAATTGACACAAAAGGAGATACTGTGAAGTGAAAACAGGCCAGCTCAAGCACAAAGCAAACACTGAGGTCTCACTGAGTTAAATTAGCCACACAAAACACAAAACATATGTATAATTCAACTCACTGCCTTCTCTTTCTGGGAATGGACAGTGTCATCATCTTTATCCCATGAAGAAGGTGGCACATCTGCAATGCTGACCTCACAGATGCAGATATCAGTCCAATGCTTACTGCACATTACCACCAGCATATATATATGCATATATATGTATATATACACATGCATACTCACATCTATAAATTTCGGAGAAATGGTCAATATTTACATATATACATATAAATTACACATAATATATACTCACAAAACACACATCGAGTTGTATGGGCATGGATTAAATGCAAAGTCACAGTTTTGAGTCACAACAAACCTACCAACAAAATTAAACTAAACATAGCCGAGTCCCTTGCCCTCCTCATGGGCCCAGCTATGTTTGAGCTCAGGGATGCAGCCATTGCATCGATCCATCAGTTGAGGGTCTTCTTTTCAACCTTCTGCTTCATCAAGCGTGATGTCCTTCCCCAAAAACTTGTCTTTCTTGATACCACATCCAGAGTAGGTGTGAAGATATCCCAACATCCTGCCTTTTTTTTTTAAATAATTTTATTGGGAGTTCTTACAGTTACTACAACATTCGGTACATCATTTGTATTAAGCACATTTGCACACATGCTGCCACATACATTTCCAAACATTTTTCACTTGAGCCCTTGGTACAAGCTCCTCTTTAAAAAAAAAAAACTCCCTTTTCCCCTCTTCCCCCTTTTTTTAATGAATCATTTTATTGGGGGCCCATACAATTCCTTTTATTGCTTCTGAGCTGAATGGCCACTTGTTTACTCAAGCCTTTAAGACCCCAGATGCTATATCTTTTGGTAGCCGGGCACCATCAGCTTTCTTCACCACATTTGCTTATGCACACATTTGTCCTCAGTGATCATATCTGGAAAGTGAGAATGCAATGTTATGCTTTTTAGTTCTTGAAGCCTGATATCTCATCCCTTTGACACCTCATGATTCCACAAGCTAGTGTGCTTCTTCCATGTGGGCTTTGTTGCTTCTGAGCTAGATGGCTACTTGTGTACTTTCAAGCCTTTAAGACCCCAGACGCTCCATCTATTGATAGCCGGGTACCATCAGCTTTCTTCGCCACCTTTGCTTATGCATACATTTGTCTTCAGTGATCATGTCGGAAAGGTGAGCATCCTGCCTTTTAAGGGGTGTTTTTGCAACACTTCTACCAAGATGGATTTATTTCTGTTGTTGTTGTTGTTGTTGTTGTTGTTAGGTGCCATTGTTCAGACCTATAAAGACCCTATGAACAACAGAAAGAAACACTGCTCGCTCCTTCAGCTTCCCCAGAATGGTTCCCATTCTTGACACCATCCTTGCAGCCACTGTGTTAATCCACCCATGGAGTGTATTCCTTTCTTTCAATGACCCTCTAATTTACCCAGCATGATCTCCTTCCCCAGCAACTGGGCTTCCCTAGCAAGCTCAGAGTATGTAAAAGGAAGGAAGTCTCTCCATCATGATTCTATGGTGTACGCTGACGTACTTCTTCCAAGATGGCTTTTTTTGTCCTTTTGTCACTCTGCAGCACTTTAAATATCCTTCATCACCAGCACCATAACTGAAATGCATTGATTCTCCAGTCTTTTTTTGTGATGGGCCAGGTTTCACATGCATATGAAGTGACTGAAAATACCATGGCTTGGGTCAGGGGCAACTTAGTCCACATAGCAACATCGTGGTTTTTCATCACTCTAAAGAGATTTTGTGCAGGGGATTTACACAATCAATGCATCCTTTGATCTCTTAACTGTTCCTGCCATGAACTTTCATTGTGGATCCAACAAGAACAGAAGCCTCCACAGTTTCATTTTTTTCTACATTTATCACAAAGTTACCAACTGGTCCTGTTGTGAGGATTTTGGTCTTCTCTTGGTAGAACAGTCTACCTTCAATATGCTTTGCCAACACCACCATTCTTTCATGGTAACTGTTCAGCCTTTGCAAACTTATGAGGTGACTGAATATACCATAATGAGTTAAGTGTACCTCAGTCCTCAAGGGGATCTAATAATAATAGGAGGGGATTTCTGCTGTTGTTTTAGTTTGGGGGTTTCCTTTTGCAGCAGGTTTGTCCAAGCATTTAATATTCCTGCACTGTTGTTGCCATGAGCACTGACAGCAGCCCCAAGTCAAATGAAATCCTAGACAGGGTCGGCATTTTCTCGTGCTAACTGGAAACTGCCTCTTGGTCAACTTGTGAGGATTCTTATTCTATGTTGGGTGTAATCCATACTGAAGACTGTCAAGTTTGAGCTGCATCAGTAAGTGCATCTAGTCCTCTTTGCTTTCAGCCAACAAGATTATTTCCCCCAGATCACAGGTTAACAGAGAGTTTTCCTCTGGAACTGATGCCATATTCTCCTTGATTGAGTCTCCCTGCTCAGATTATTTGCTCACCATGGGGACTTGAATAACTATGATGAAAGGATACAGCAGGATGGAAATCCTCCTCATTTGAAGCCATGTATAATCCCTGTTCTGTTGGTTCTTTTTCTACATACAGTTTTCCATACTTCACAATGTCATCTATAGTTTGATGTAATCCACACATTCAGATTCATTACATAGTCTATAAAGCACAGATGTACATCTTTTTGGTATTTTCTACTCTTAGCCAAGAGTCACAAGATAGCCCACATGCAATTTCTTCTGAATAATGCTTGACTGGCTGGCAGATATCTGTTGATGTACTGCTGCAAACATCTTAAATGATAATTTTCACATTGTGATGAATTGTCTATCTTTGAAATTGTTACAAATATAAATGTCTTTCAGTTTATTGGTCTTCCAAATTTATTGGCATTGATGAGAGAGCTTTTACACTAGTTCATCCAATTGCTGAACCATTTCAGTTTGTATTATGTCAATTCCTGCACATTTCTGTTTCATCGGTACCTTGAATATAAGGTTGACTTCTTCCTTCAATAACATAAACTCTTGATCATATGAATGCCAACCATTTCTTTTAGTCACAGTGACTATATAAGTTATCTCCATCTTCTTTTTATTATTCCTTCCACGTTCAATAATTTGACCATGGAAACCATCAATTTTTGAAATCAAGTCTTCAATTTTTTTCTTCAGTTTTTTCAGCTTGTGAAATGCCAAGCATGCTGCCCTTTATGGTTTTCCCTCTCCAGAGCTTTACACATCTCATTATAGTACTCTACATTGTTTTGTCTTGCAGGGCTGCAATTTGAATCCTTCTGTTCAGCATTTTTAGTTCGGTAATTCTTCCATTCGGAGATTTTTCTGTTACCAGTTTTGTTTTCATTTTCCATTGTTTTTGTTTTAATGACCAATAGCTTCCTTCATATATGATGTCCTTCCTTGATGTCTTTCTGCAGCTTCTCCGGTATTTATTTATTATTGTTCAGTTCATTTAATATGTTCAACTTCATACTTTGACTCTCTGGGTGTTATTTTAATATCCTTCAAATTCAATTTGATACTCCATATGAGCAATTGGTGATCTCTTCTATATTTAGCTTCATATTTTGTTTTAACCAAAGGTATTTGGCTTCTCCATTGTATCTTCCCAAGGATGCTGTAAATTTTATTTCTGCATATTCCAATCGGAGAGGTCTACATTATGGACCCCTGTTAGAGTAGTGGTTATAATTTGCACTACTAAGTGCAAGGTCAGCAGTTTGAAACCATCAGCCGCTGGATGGGAGAGGGAAGAGGTGTTCTACTTTAAAGAATTATAGTCTGAGTTTTCAGAAACCCACAGAGGAAGTTCTACTCTGTTCCATAGGTTCACTGTGAGTCATAATTGTCTCAATGGCAATGAGTCCTTTGAATGAGTCATATAAAGTAGCCATTTATGTTGTTGGGAAAATATTTCCAGTGAATTGGTTTTTCCTCTTACAACGTGCTGTCTCCAGTAGTGTTTCTTTTTCCCAATGAATGTGATGCCGTTCCTCTTCATCTTGGCATAATGGGTTATGCAGTGGGTAACTAAGCACAAAGTCATCAGTTCAAAACCACTCACTACTCTGCAGGAGAAAGACGGGGATTTTTATTCCTGTAGAAGTGCACAGTCGCAGCAACCCACAGAGTCTAGTCTACCCTGTCCTATAGGGTCACTGTGAGTCAGAATCGATTTCATGTCAGTGAACTGTTTTTTGGTGAGCATTGATTTTCTAATTCAAAATGATGAAGACTACTATATCAGGTTCTTATTGTATTTGTTGGTGTTAATAGTCACCCCATGTGTAACATAACGAAACAATGACCAGTCCTGAACCATCCACACAATTGTTAATTTTGACCCCATTATTCTAGCCACTGTGTCAATCTACCTTATTAGAGTCTTTTTTTTTCCTTTTCTCTTCTTTGTTTACCTTTTATTTAACCAAGCATGATATCTTTTTTTCTGGGAACTAATGCTTAAGATAATGATCCTTGTGTTCAATTTCATTTTTGATAGCTTCCAATTTTCCTAGATTCATGCTTCACACATTCTGTGTTTCCAGTTTTTAGCAAATGCTTACGGCTATTGCTTCTCTTTTTCAGTCATTTGATATCAGCAAATTCAGGTTCTGAAAATCCTACTCCTTCTTGTCCATTAAGATTGACTACACTTTTAGAAGGCAACTGTTCCTAGTCATATCTTGGATGTTTTCCAACCTGAAGGGCTTGCTCCCACTCTGGCACTACCTCAAACCGTGTTGTCCCCGCCATAAGAAGGTTTGCACTGAGCAAAAAAGTTACAAGTAGATAGTCAAGTCCTGTTTATTCTGTCTTAGTATGGAAGCATACCAGTGACAGTTTTCAGTGTCACAACAACACATAAGCTACCACTGTAAAACAAACTGACAGGTGTGGTGGATAGGTAAGATGAGCCTTCACAAGATCATGGGAAAATGGAAGGAAAACATCATGGGAAAATGTTCATGATCATTTTGAAACCTTCTAAAACATATTGCCATTCCACCCCCCCCCCATGCTTATGTAATCCTTTTTGAACATAAAATCATAACATTTCACGTTGTCTTGTCTCCATTTGACTTTTGGATGAATTGAAAGCCACCTTGAACAGCAAACACAGATGCTTTGAATGTATTCAAATGCACCACTAGAGAATCATCTGCATATCTACAATCTACAGGCAACATGCTTCCCAATTAAATAATTCAGAAGATAAGATAAAGGTGTCATCACAGCTGAGACCTTAATCAGAAAGCTAAAAAATCCAGAGCAGAAGAAAACATGAATGTAAAGATAGGGCACTTAGCACGGAGGTCCTGAAAACTAGATACTCAACAGAAATTCCAGAAAAAGAAGGAAAGGGGAGAAGGAGCAAAAGTCGGACATACAATAGAAGGGAAATGTTTCTGAGCTAACAAAATATATGATTCAAAAATAGAAAAGGACTTTCAAACTCCAGTCCACATGTATCAAACACACACACACATACACGTTATATCTGACAAATTAAAAAGAAACATAAAAGTCCTACATAATTCCAGACAGAAAAAATGAAAGCAATGACCTAAAAAGAAATGAAAAACCTTTATTTTATAAAAGTTAAAACTATAGAATATCACACAAAAACTTCTTGCAATCCTGTCATATAAAATTACTTGTGAACTTCAATGGCATCATATTGAGTTTATTTTCTTACATGAGTGGGTAAAAAAAAAAAGAATTAGCAACTTCCATCACCACAATATCGTTATATCCACCTCTATGACTTCGATGAACATTTTAGAATAAATTCACAAGTGAGGGCTGTCTGTTGAGTGCCAAACCCCTAAGAAACAAACAAACCAAACGCATGATCTTTGAGCTGATGCCGACTCATTGCGACCCTAGAGGACAGGATAGAACTACCCTTGTGCATTTTAGAGACTGTAATTGTCTACAGGTGCAGAGAGCACCATGTCAATTTTTTTTTTACATATGCTTGACTCTAAATTTACTGTAGTTTTTCCTTCATAGATACCCTGTGCATGAGTTATCTTCCTGCTATAGAGAGCTAGTGACTTTGCAAGGTGGTACAGAGGTCAGGTCTCACTTCCTGACATTCCTGGTCCTCTTTCAATTATAGCCACTCACCCCTTTGAAAATGAACTTGAATTTTGAAAGATACGATTACAATAGATAGTGTTTTTGTTTTTCTTTTTGTCCTTTTGTCAGAGTTAAATCACAGAGGAGATAGAAAAACTGTCAAGATTTCTTTTTAAGCATATATGACTTGTCATTGGAAAGGCTTAAGTCATCCAGACAGTTATGTTAAAATATAATATATAAACAATGTACTAAATTACAACTTCGAAAATCTACAACATATGCTGTATTTGAGCCTATTTTTACATCAGGAAGAAACTGCTCATTAGCAATGATTTGTGATAAGTGTTGGGGGGGTGTATTTTCTAGAATTTTTCTAAAAGTCAGGTGCAAAATAATCACAGTCAGTGAAGGACACTAGGACCAAAACTGTAATATTTCAGAAAAAATGTTTCCATGGTTTGTTTCTTCACATCTCAAGGTTAAATAGTCTTTGTGAGAGACATATGCACATGGTTTGGACCAAGCTTTCAATATAATAATTTGGGTTCAGATTTTTTTAAACTTTTTCAAGTTCATCTCTTTACCCAAGCAGTACATAATGGAAATGTCCACATTTAGACTATTTTTAAATAGAATACCATAAATGAAGATACAGAAGTTTATACTTGCTTGCTTGAAAGAAGATTTCATCAGAAGAAAATGGGGGGGGGTGCTCTAAGGAATCAACCCTGGTGTTGTAGTGGTTACACACTGGGCTGCAGAGTGGTCACAATTGGAAACCACAAGCAGTTCCTCAGGAAAAAACAAACAAACTGGGGCTTCTACTCCAAGAAATGGGCTTCCAAGAGGCTAGTTTTGAGTCAGCATTGATTTGATGACAGTGAGTGTGGTTTGGAAGGAATTAATAGCAGGGATTCAAAATGTTTTTCCAGCAGTTAGATGTTAGATAACCTTCCCAAGTAAAAGTGGTACCATGGACAATTGAGTCTCCAGCAGCATCAGTTCTGCTATCTACGGATGGCATGACTTTGGGTTGGTGAAGTTGAGTTATTTAACCTTTCTTATAACTCAGTTTCATTTTCTGTATAGTTTGGATAAAAAAATAGTATTACCTATGATGCTATCATGAAGATTAAAGGTATAATAAGTGTAAAACACTTAAAAGTTATGCCTAGCATACAGTGAGTCAATAATACCACTATTTCTTGTGTTTTTGTGTGCCTGTGTATTTCCTTTGTTTTTGTACATATCAAAGGAACAAAGAGTTTTCTACCAACTTTTCATGAATGTTTTTGTAGAGGAATCAGAGAGCAGTTTCTTCTCCTACCACCTGCATGACCTTTACATTGGGATTGTGATAGAAAAAAGCACCCTAGGGGGAGTCGGGCCCCTTCCCCTAGTGCCTGGAGTAGGAAGGGATATAATTAACTATATAATTGCATGTTGGCAAGATCTAATCTTAGATCCCAGAAGGGGAGGGGATGTTCTTCCTTTGATGCCAGCGCCACCAAGGCTGGGTATCATGACCGTCAAAGTGGCACAGATTCTCAGCCCAGATCGCATCATGGGGCAGTGTCCTTTTCCTCCTGTTCCTACTTTCCTAAGCACTAAAACCTTGACATTGAAAAGTCCTCATCTCTTCATCCCTTTGGTTTTGACTAGTGGCACATCAAGGGGCAATGCATCAATTGAGATGTTTCTCTATCAGTCTACCGTGGTATGAGGGCCAAAGGAAGAGAGAGCTCTAAGACAGAATTCTACTCAGTCCCTCTTGGTCCTAGTTACTGTGTGAAGTGACCAGGCTTGTGATCCTCACATTGGATCAATGCCACTTGCTCACAGCAACCGTGCTACAGGAACTTAGCACCTATTTTTGCATTCTAGCTTAAGTTACTTTTTATGTCTTTAAAACAAGTTCTAGGGCTGAGCCCCGGTGGCGTAGTGGTTGTGCGCGGGACTGCGGCCCACTGGGACGGAGGTTCAATTCCAGCAGTGGGGCTGGGCCTCCTACTCCCACCACCGGAGAGCAGTGATGCCCCCCCCCCAAAAAAAAAAAAAAGTAAAACAAGTTCTATGCTAAGAGTTTAAACTCACCTGGCATTCTTCTGTTTGCCTGCCTCTCCTTTTCAGAAGTGGACCAAACACATTGCCTGGAGGGCAGGGTGGAACTGCCCTTGTGAGTTTTCAAGACTGTCGCTATCGATGGACAGGCAGTCCATCTGTATAGATAAAGGGGTGCTAGAGGTTTCAAAGGACTGCCCTGGCCGTGAGCAGCCCACTGGTAATCACTGGACCACAGGGCTTCTTGTCCTCTCCTTCTTCAGAAACCAAATAGTTCCTTCCTTATAATAACGCTGCTCACTTTCTCCATTTTTTTCTGATGAATTATGGATCATTGCTTGCACGATATAAATGAGGGAGAGGGGTCAAATGAAAGAAATAATGTGGCCTAACATCCCCCCCCCCACCACATTTCTCTTCCAACAAAGGCAGATCTTTTTTTTCTTTTTCTTTTTTTTTTGGGGGGGGTGGGGGGCATCACTGCTCTCGGCGGTGGGAGTAGGAGACCCAGCCCCACTGCTGGAATTGAACCTCCGTCCCAGTGGGCCGCAGTCCCGCGCACAACCACTACGCCACCGGGGCTCAGCCCTGGCAGATCATTTTTAAGGAAGTAGGGGGAATGGAAGAAAGGGCTGTGGTTCTCTTTTAATTCCATATTTGATGATGTCCCACTGATGTACTGTAAATAGTCTGTTTAAAACTTGCTTAAAACATGAAATAGTGGAAGGATAAATTTGTAATAATCACGTGTTGTTTTTAAAATAATGATAAAATTACCTATAAAAATTAACATTAATCTTGTGACTCTTATAAAATCATGTTTCTTATAAAATTTATGTCTTCTTAGCACTCTTCAAATTTCCATTTTGTTAAAAAGGTTGTATCTAATTCAAACCGTGCTCTCAGACTCATTGTCAGTTATGATTAATTTCATAAATTGATAGGGTTCTAAACAGGGTTTATGTATCTGATAAAATGCTATTTTACTTTTTTCTGATATTTTTTCTATTTATTACTTTATCAATCAGTATAACCTAATTCCTTTGGACAGCCTGCTCAAACAAGTATTGCTCACAATTATAATTAGCCCAGACTTAACACTCACTGAAATATACTCTGAGATTTGTTTTGAAAGAAATTTTTTTATTGATTAGCAGAAAGTCCTAGAAGCCGAAGATATTACATGGATTCAGCCAAGTGTAAAATAAAACAGCTGTGAGAAAGGTGTGTGTGACTCCACTGTTCATTGCCATCTAGTCAATTCCTATTCGGAGGGACTCGCGATAGGGTTCCTGAGGCTGCACATCTCTCCAGGATCAGATAGTCTCATCTTTTTCTCAGAAGAGACTGATGGGTTTGAATCACTAGCCTTGCAAATAGCACTCTACTGCTTACCTGGCAGCAGGTCTGGGTATTTCCTAATTCTGAGTGGTTGGCATTACCCACCTCGGGTTACACCTCCTGTGATGAATCACGCTATTCACTTGAAAATACTAAATGAGCACTTACTTTAACAAGTGGCAACCTTTTGTTACCAGTCATACAGAAAGTTAAACAATAGGATAGAAAGTTAATTAAAACCAAACAGGTAAGATAATGAAACTAAATGACTGCTGATGACTTAAGCTCTGCAATAAACTACATGGATGACTTGATGTCTGTCAATAATTAACTGACTACAATTTAAATATGTCAACATTATGTAGAATATATTTTGTATCATGGATTTTTTGTCTTTTAACTTATTTAAAAACTAAGTAACAGTTAAAGAAAATGCATTATTCTTAACCGCATCTCCACCTCTCTCCCCAGTCCTTCTGCACACACCACCCATACTTCACAGCAGCTGGTCCTTCTTTGTAGCTTACTTAACAAACAAGCAGAAAGTGCACTCAACAGCTCTCATTGTCTAAATACTTGTCTCTATAACTAGAGACTCTGGTTTCCCATAATCCTCTCGTTTCCTATTTCAAGAAATTTCCTCACCTGTGCACCAGATTCCATCATTCTTGCCTAATTTAAGCTTTTTCCTCCATTGACACTTATGCCATAATGTCTATTCTTTCTTAGAATTCAATCTGTTAGAATATAGTAACAAGGGAAACTTGCTCAAAACTCAAAAATACGCCAAACAAAACCCTCTCATTTAACCACACATAATTTGCTAACTCCACTCATTTATCTTTCAATGAGGGCAAGTCTTTAATTATTACTTCAACCCCCTTCCTCCGTATGAACCCTTAAAATCAAACCAGTCAGGACACTCAGATTTCTGTCTTGCAAAATGGCACCCATATTAGCATCAAAGACCCATTTCATTCATCCTTTATCATTTTACTTGACCACCATCAGCCTTGGCCATCTTTGTGCACACCCATTCCTTTATCCTCCCTTGGCATGTAGGACAAGACACTCTTCGGCCAACCCTTCTCAGACGACTTGTACCAGAGAACTTGAAAATGTTATGTAAAGGGAGAACTTGGGGGGGAAATGCAGGAAAGTATTTCTACTCCACAAAACGACCTTCACTTTCACTTCGTGGACAAAGATCTTGATTGGATTCTGTGATTGAACTGTGCGTGATTGTTAACAGAGTCCCTTGTGACTCTCATTCTAATGGGTGTGAAGCAAGCCATCTCAGAAGCAGTACAGTGTGGAATCTCACTTCCAGCAAGGGACAAAGCTAGGGGTGGAGCATGTTCTGTGAACATCGTGATACCGATGTAATGAGCCGAGATCATGAGATACATCAGTAGACTACACACCCTACAGAACAAGGAAAGCACGGTGCTCTCAAGGAGGAGGCTGGCTTGAGGAGTGGGGTGCTTCTGGGTACTTACCGGGGGATGAAGCTTGCTAACCCATGGAGATGGAATTGAATGCCTTGGAGCTGAGACTAAAAGGGGGTTGGCATTTCTGTTGAGCATTTATTGGCTGTTATAAAAGAGCTTTGTAACATTGGCAAAGCAGGGCAGAGGCTAGCCCAAATGGCAGAGGGTCAGAGAGTGATCTGCCAATGGACAAGGCAGAGAAAAAAAATTTTCTTGATTGAACTCATGTATCCTGAGCACTTTTCATTTGACCTGTTAACTTTTTAAATAAACCCCCACATCATAAGCATTGCCTGTGAGTTCTGTGTGGCCATTGCAATGAATTACCAAATAGAACCCCAGAAAGAAAGAGATGTGAGAGCAATGATCGCTGAGGGTGGATGAGGGTGGAGGTGAGTCAGGACTACCCTGTGGAAATCAACTTTGGAAGCTGGAAGAGGTCAGATGGAGACCACTTGTCAACCCCATATTTCCAAAGATAATGAATTTTTCCCAGAAAGTTTTGAAGCCCTCCTATATCTTCCTCATAACTCCAACCTTTAAATAGTTAAGTGTCTAAATTCACATCATATCTCTCCACAAAGTCACTCTTTTAGTTAGATTATAGAGACATATCATACTTCAAAATACTGATTTATTGAAAATATTTATGCTTTTATTTCCATATAGATCTCTCTCCTGAATTCCAGTGTGGCAGACTTCAGAGCCTACTTAGCATCTCTTTTTAATGTGATGCATGAATTTCAGCTTTATTATGACCCAAACCAAACTAGTAACCTTGCAAAACCTGCTTCTTCCACAGTCTTCCTCATGTGTGTGAATAAATAGCATCTATATCCTGACAGTTTTTCTGGCCCCAAACCACAGAGTTACCCCTGAAGTCTTGCTCACCCTCAGATTCTAAGTCTCATAAGTAAGGAAATTATTTTGACTTTGCTATCAAAATGTAGAGATGAATAATTCCCCCTTCTTCTGCTGTCCTAAACCTCGTTCTCAATCTCCACAGTTATAACCTTGTTTCAACCCACCAGGGTTTTTTCTCCTGGGTTATGGGAATAGCTTTCTAATTTGTTTTTCTGCTTGCACTGCACACCTCCCCAAACTGTTCTCAAACAAGCAGCCTGAGTGATCTATTTAAAATGTATGTCAGTTAATGTCATTCCTCTCTTTAAAATCCTCTCATGGCTATGCACGTCACTAAAAAGAAGAAATGAAAAAAAAATAGTGAAAGTCCTTGCTGAGAAGATCAAATCCAACTTATCTGACACCTATGTCAAATCAGTGCAAGATGTTTAATTATTCCACTTTTCATAGTGCGTGCATAATGCACTGCTTCTACCTCCAATTCTAAGCTCAATGAGATTTCACAAGGTAAAGAAAATAGCCCTTGACAGTGTCAAGAGTGCTTGAGGCCTCTCAGATCAAAGTTTGGAGTTCATACCACAGACACCAAAATATTGGGTCAGCTGGCTACACATTGGAGTTTGCCCACTATCCTTTCGAATTCCTAAGGGGTTAGAAGTGCAACCCTCACTTCTGATTGACCTGACTCCTGCTCTTCCTTTGGGTTTGATAATCAGGTGGGACAACTCACAGAACTCATGAACAAACTGCTACAGTTATGAGGGAAGTTTTATTAAGGGGAAAAGTATGTAAATAGACATGCTGCATGAGGTCTGGGTGGATTCCCAATGCACATGTTCCCTGTTCTAAAAAGGCCTGCGCTGCCATCCTCCATAGCGCACAGTCTTCCGCAACTCAGACAGCCCACGGGACTCCCATGTCCACAGCTTTCTGGGCATCATTACAGACACAATGGGTTGAATTATCCTCCAGTCTGAAGGGCAAGTTACTAAATATATAAAGATATATAAAGTTATTTGTATATCTAGAGATGGAAGTCTTGGGTTTAAATCTTAATTGGACTTCCTGGGGTGCTAAAAAACTTACTAGTCCGAAGCAATCTCCCGATAAATAAAAATGTAAGTTTAGAAATAAATGGTAATGATAGCAACTGCATTCAGCATATGTGCAAATAGCTCCCAAACTTATCATAATTAGTAATACATTATATGCAAAACTACATGATACTATGTCTTCTCCTACTAAGTAACAAATTACAAAACATTCCATGCTATGAAGGATGTGGAGAAATGCCTCCCGGCGGAGAGAAAACCTTTCAGATAAGTCTAAGGCATAAGTAGTTACCCATTGATCTAACAGATAAAGAACTACTCGCTACAGTAGATCCATTTGGAGCAAGAACCCCTGAGATATGCATAAACACACACTCTTTATTACGCTGAAACATCTTTAAAAGTTCAAAAATTAAGAAAGAGGTAAACAAGTTATAATTTGTCCACAAAGTAAAACCTTGCCATATATAATACTCCCTATTTCATAAGTCTTTTCATATATAATTAAAGTATCCTAAGTATCCGCACAGTATTAAACTGTTAAACAAGACAAACCCAAGCAGGTAAGAGATGTGCAAACAGACTGGGAGAAAAAAGAAAAAAAAGACTATTATTGAGCGTTTCCTGGATGCTGTCTTACAAAAGTTAAAAGAAGAACATGATTTGAAGGTCTGCCTTTTTATTTTCACCAGATTCACTTTTTCTTTGCTCTAAATAGATAGTTAAGAAGTCGCTTGCCATTTCAACACTCTTGTGTGAACCCTAATTATCCATTGATATCAGTGATGTTAACTCACCATTCAATCATCATCCTTCGTAGGTCTTCCTTAAATAGATAACTCTTCTAAAACATCGAGCCACGGTAATGGTGAATTCTCCAGCACCCCTCCCCAACCTCCCCACTCCTGGCCCGTCCCTCTCTGTTACTTCTCTCTCCAGAGGTCGTTATCTTAGAGACCCCATTTAAATGCTACCAGCACTAAATCCTAATAGCAATATATCTGCATTTAATCAAGTCCAATTAGTAAAATCATTCAAATTATAAGAAAAAAAGCTATCCATTAACTCTAACAATAAAGTGGAGTTCCAATTTAAGTATATAGTTTTTATTTTCATGAAGATATTTAATGCTATTAATATTATAGTCTTTCTTAAAATCATCCAACTTTGTATTATTCTGATAAAGACAATAATAATTACAGGATTTCAACTTTAAAAAGGGTCATTTCATCATAGAACACTGATAATGTGTTTGTAAGTTATGTGATTATCCACACCTAAGGCAAAATTCAAAATAAGCAATGATAATACAATATGATTTTTAGAAGACAATTCACTGTTTGGTATGAATATTACAAAATAAAGTGTACAAGCTTTGTTCACTTAAAAATAATCAACTAAAACTGAAGTATGTACCTATTTTAAGATAGAAGCAAAGAGCACATTGTTCTCAAAAGCTTGCCGCTGGTAGCAGTCTACAGCTCAGGTGCTCCAGAGTTAAATTCAGACTAAAGCATGAAGTACCCAGCGAATAACTCCCTCAAGCAAAGCCGGATAACAGGATGATCTCACAAATTCTAGGTTGAAGCCTTTTCCAACAAAATAAATTGAAAGATGGTACTAATCCATCCTGGTTCTTGTTACAACTTCAAAACTACACATATTAACAAATTGTTCCAAACATCTGTATCCATTTGGAAAAGTCTCAATTTCCATGTATTTTAATGTGGGAGCAATAATGTTACTCAATTATCATCGTCATCCAGGCATTTTTGCCAATATTTGATCACTATATTATTAGACAACTTCCATATCTCTGATTTATACTTTTGTTTTCTTCTCTGTCTTATGTATAGCCTATAATTATACAGCATTTTAGATCATCTCAGATTCTATATAATGCCTTTACTGAAAGATGGTCCTGTATTTAAAAAAAAATCTATTTCCTCCATAGTTGAGAACTCCAAATATATTAGACACTCAAAGTATCTATAAAACTTTGAGAATTTTTTTTCTGTTTGTTTGTTTGTTTGTTTGTTTGGGGGCATCACTGCTCTCCGGTGGTGGGAGTAGGAGGCCCAGTCCCACTGCTGGAATTGAACCTCCGTCTCAGTGGGCCGCAGTCCTACACACAACCACTACGCCGCCGGGGCTCAGCCGAGAATGTTTTAAGGCAAGAATATTTTTAAATCAGATATGCCTTAGAGCTCCTATTTATACAAGTTCATTGAAGTTGCGCCATAGTTACATTCAGTTATTTGTATATCTAGAAATGGAAGAGTTGGATTGAAAGAAATGGGAGAATGGAAGAAATGGAAGACTACAATTCAATTCCCTCTAGAACTGAGATGACTATTCTTTCACTAAGATAGTATTTGATCATGTGCTATATTTGTAATTCCATATAAAACAGTTAATAAAGCATACTATCAATTTTGGGAGCTAGAAAAGAAATGATATTTCTAATAACCATGAATATACCATCATAGTCATGGTGTTAGGAAGATGATGATCATAGAGCTAAAAACCTGTGACCCTAACTAGAGAAAGTATATAGAACAAACATGGAGTGGACCAAATGAAGATCACATGAAAAGCCATGAGGCAGGAGAGTTTGAGGTACATTTTCAGAAACAGGAATTATTCCTGAACAGGGAACAGAGTGGGAAAGATGAAGCTGGAGATAGAACAATTACTTGAAGAAAGAAGAGAAGGTGATAGCAAAACTTGGTTGGAGAAAGCAGATGAGGTGGGAGAAAGAAAAGTACATGGAAAGGTGACTGGTCCCAATGCGAATCTATTTAAGAATTTAAAATCAAGAGTGACTCAGTAGTAAAATTTATCTCGATTCTTCAATTTTTCCTTTGAACCTGTTACTTTTGAAAAGAATAATCTATTTTTATACACATTTATATATTTTATATAATTGACATACGTCAAAGTCATTAACACTCAAATAGATGTCATTTTTTTCTCATAGTTGAAGGTAGATGTAAATTTTATATTATAAAGTGGCTAAGATTATGTGATTCATCGTTTTATCATAAAGGAAAATAGTTTTATTTAGTTATCTTTCATACCATGTTATAAAGTACACTTGTGACTAAAACCTGAATAATACAGAAAAAATATGGAATTGAAATAAAAGTGATACATCATAGTATATTATGAACTGAAAAACAATGGCTTATTTGAAAAATATCATCTCTGAAAATGTCTATACTCTAAATTTGAAGCTTTTCAATAAAAGCAGCTGTATTATGAATCATATTCTCATGTTGCAGTTTGAAATTTTAGGCTTTTACTTCCTTCAGTAAATTTTTTATGTCACTGCTCTCTTCTAGACTTGATATCTTGAAATGCAGTTTATTTTACATTAAAGCATTAAAATAATGTAATTCCTTGTATAAGTAACAATCAGAATAATTTACATCATACTCTAGGGAATTTTGGTTTCTTTTTGACCCAATAAAACTCTACAATGTGTAATAGAGCTAGAATAAATCAGTAAAATAAAGATTTCAATATGTCTATGGGAAACCTTCTTTTGAGAAACAAAAAAATAGAGAAGAAATTATAGCCCAACAATTCTTTTGTTCAGGCTATAATTGAATCTATTCTGTCATGGCCATCCTATGTGTACACAGTAGACTTGTTTCTTAAGGTTGTCAAGGACGTAATAGTCAACTGTTAGGTGTATGTAATTGTTAATAGTCAAATGTTCATGCCACCATGTTGATTATATATGCCTTACTATCATTCAGACTCTTTGTCTTCAGCACAGCTGTGAGAAAGTACATATATATTATATATACATTTACATGTATATAGGTATGTATGTAACCATAGTTTGTTAAATCTGCTCAGACAATGCATGAGTTCCCATGCTTGTTTGCCAAGCAAAAAGGAGATTATTCCAGGATACCGAGAGGTGCCTCAGAAGAAAGGCATGACAACCTACTCCCCCAAACTCATTCACTTAAAACCCATGGTCTATGAATTCTTTGCCAAGCATGAGGTCACCATGGGTCAGAATTACGGCAAAAATATTTGGGGACTGGGGGTGGAATATGTGTGCCAGGAACTAGAAAACAAAGTCTACTTTCTTTTTGTTTTCTCACTAAAGGTTGTTCTTGCCCTTCTGCATAACTAAAATATTTTCCCCTCTCTTTGAAGATAATACTGAATCTTGTGGTTGATAGACCAAAGCAGGGGCAGTGTTAGAGAAAAGAGCACTTTCTCAATCTGTAGCTTAATGTTTGACATAAAAGCTAACCACAGATTTATGGCTAATTGAAAAAAAGGACAGTCATGCATAAATGAAAGCTACATAAAATTTAAAAGTCTAATTTAAACCATTAGTTTCAGCATCTTCCACTATGACTTCTCTTTATAATTGTGTGATTCAGTTGTTGAAATTGTGCCACTCAGTCTCTTGAGTCTTAGGCCCTTTAGCTTCCTTCTTTCCTACTTAACTCACAAGAAAAGAGTGTCTGATAAAGACTAGAAATGATAACTCAAAGGAAAAACATGAAAGAAGTTCTGCTTGTATGTGAACTTGATTTCTTCCATGTGGATCATGTATTGTTACTGCCATCTAGTCAAGCGGGACTCCTAGCCGCCCTGCAAGGACAGGGTGGGGTGGCTCTTGGGAGGTTCCAAGAGTGTATATAGTTATGGGAGATGAAAGCATCACCTTGCTCCTGTGGAGCGGTTGATTGTGTCAAACTGCCTATCTTCCCATGAGTAGACCAAGGACCGGCCCACTATGCCGCCAGAGCTGCTATCAGTATCCAAGTCCCTGTGCTTTCTTCTGTCTTCACAGTTCCCAAATCACCCATCACCTCTATGGGAAATTTGCTGGATGAATAGTGAAGACGAAATAGAAGAAATACAATATATTTAGATTCCATATGGTACTTCAGGCAATTCCAACTAATTCCAAGCTATACAGAAGCAGGCGCCTCCTCTTTTTCTCCATGGAAAAAAAGTTTTAAACTCAAACCTATATGTTAGAAACCCAGTGCCTAACCCACTATGCCAATAAAGAGCCATAAATAAAGTCTACATCAACATGTTACTGCTTTTATTAGATTAATTCTATCCTTCTCCTTCTGGTGATTCCTTAACCTTTTTATGATGAATGTAGTAACTTAGAGAATGGGGAACATTTTAACTAATTGTCAATTTGTTCATGACTAAAAAGTTGCTAAAATGTTAAATATGAGTTTGCAGTACATTTTATTGAATCTGAGTTTATGTCGTCACATGGTTCTGGATTGGGAACATTTCTATGTAGTTAGAACTGTGAGGCAAAAAGCCGCAAACCCTCAAATTGTTTAGAGACAATTCTAATTCATAGTGGGGCTCTACATGTGTTCTAAGTTGGTAAATCTTTACAGGAGCAGACAGGCTCCTTTTTTTCTAGAGGAGTGGGTAGTGAGTCTGAATAACCACGAAAGCAGCCCAAAACACCTTGTAGAACTGTGCTAGGCTCTAGAAATATAAAAATGAGTAAGACGCCATCCTATTTTCCTATATCACTATTTAATGATGGTGAGAGACAAACAGAATGAAATAGGTTTATTTGTAAATACCATATGACTTATTTGCAAGCCTCTTTTTGCTATTACTGTAAACTTTCCTTTGGCAAAGTCTGTTTTTTAACCATCTTTGATTCCTAGAGCTAAGATGTGTGCATTGCTAGCTTGTAACTTAGCACAATAGATTTTTGGCTGCTAGAGTTGGGATCTATACTTGAAGAATATGATGGGGGTTGGGTGGTATTTGTAAATGGAGAATCAATAAAGCAAGGAGAAAAGTCATTATCTGACTATGCTTTCCTTGGGCAGAATACTGATGTTAACTGTTCTGAAAAATGCCTCATAATAACAACAGTGATTACAAGCACACAACAATCATCAAAACTTTGGCCCCGATTCTGTATGGTAGTTAGCATGGAAAACAGATTGTCCGCGATTCTGCTATGACTGCAAGGTGTGCAGTGCCCTTAACTGCCTGTGCTAGTATACCAAACCTCAAATTTCAGGTTAAGAGTTTAGGCAAGAGAAATGTTCCAGGATGCTCTCCATACTCATTGTTGGGAATGTTTTCTCTGGACTGTCATCCACAGTGTCTTCAGCGTGAGTCTTCTAACCCCTTTGTGTGGCTTCCTCAAACTCCCATTTTCACTGACTACCAGGTTCCCTGTGGAGTTTCAGTTGTGTTTTTTTTTTTTTGGCCACGTTACCAACAACCCTTGCTGGCCTCGCCCACAAATCACAAAGAACCTTACGCCCATTTCTTTAGCCAGGGTTCTCAGGTCATCACACAGATACAGCACCTGGGATTTCTGCATGTAAAGGGGAGATCAGATAGATTATTTATCAATACCTTAGTAGAATGAAGACTTCTAAACATATTAATATTTTAAAAGTCTTATAATAAATAATGTTTTAAATGCCAAGAGATTGAATTTTGTGACAAATTAAGCAGTAAGAAAGGGTCTTGACTTTACAGCATTTGCCTTGCTAAAAGAACTTCACATTGTCTTGATGACGTACGTATTCAGGGTTGCTGCTGGCTGGCCTCAAAATGCTATCACCAGGAACCAAAGGAGAGTTATGAAGGTGTTCCCCACAGCACTGCCACCCAGAGCCAGATAACTGGACAGAAAGAATAAAAAAGCCCTGAGATAATGAATGCCAGCATGTAGAATCGACTCTCTTGCTCTTTTTTTTTTAACTGATACAACTCCAAGTATATTTTCAATTTTATTACACATTGAATGTCTTTATTTTTGTATACTTGCAAATCCATGAGTTGATGTTACACCTAGCAACTCCAGACAGCCAAGCAGAACTGCTCCGCACGGTTTCCTGAATATAATCTTTATGAGAGCAGATCATCATGTCTTTTCTCCTGTGGAGCCTCAGTTGGGTTCAAACCCTCCATCTTGAGTTAACAAGCGATAGGTTCCCCATTGCACCACCACTAGATCCTTGTCTACTTTAGAGTTGATTAGTTTATTTGGTTATTCAAAGTCATATGTTGATCTGTTAAAGAGTAACAACCAAATATAGAACCTTCTGGAATTTCAGGATTCTGAAACTACTGGCGCTTATATTGTCTGGCCTGGAAATGTGCTTCTAAATTCAAATTTACCCATTTTAGTTAAGGCCATATAGTGCAGTTGAATGCACCATATATGCTGCCTTATTGAATTCTAGCTCTGCTCACTGGTGGCTGTGTGATCTTGGGCAATTACTTGATTTCCGTGTGCCACAATCCTCTTCTCTGTCAAACAGTGCAAAAAGTAATCCCTATTTGACAGAGAAGCTATCTAAAACAACTAAAACCAAGATATAGGATGGGTGGATGGATGATGGACAAATGGACAGATAAAAATAGGAAGGCAGGCAGATATAGAATAGAGGCAGTCACCTTGAGTGCTTGGAGCAAAATACTTTATATTTGTTTGTATATGTATTCATTTCTTTGGGGTTAAATAAAATATTTTATGAAGAAAAAAACAGCACCATTTGGAGGCTTCATGCCTATGGAAAAGACTCCCTCGGGTTTCAGAGACTCTCTCCCTCTTTTTTTCTTTTGGTCCCATCTTGCTAGAATGGCAGATCAGAGTTTTATGGTATTCATAAACTGCCAAGAAGTCAATTTGCATGCAAAAATCTAGACACAGAAAGATGTACAGAGATACTGTCAAATCTCATCTGGACACGTAGTGGAAAGTATGGCTTAGGGAGCTACCAAAATCAGCAAATATGCTATCAAGCTGCAAAGGAAATCAAAATGTAGTTTAAACTGTCCCTTTAGTGTACTATGTCAATATTTTATTTTTCAAAGAACATGGTCTATCTACTAGGAATTTCAATAATGTGTTAAACCATCAAAATGTCAATTTGAATGAAACATACAAGTAAAAAGTCATTTTCATAGAAGAGTCAGAAAAATCAAATCAAATCAAATTCAATAAAACATACCCAGATAAAACAGAACAGATGTTATTTGTGCTAAGTTTCTGACATATGCTTGATTATTTCATTTTCAAAAACTATTAAAAGTTCAACATTCATCTTTGGTGAATTAGTTCATTTGATGCTGGAGAGTTGTTTTATGTCATTTGAGTGACATGACAACCATTTTATCACCCAGACAGACTTCCTGTCAACCTGTTGGATGCAGCACATGCACTGAATTCACACAAATAATTAATAGCATCAATTTTCTAGTTTCTCATGTGACATTTGGATTTTCAAGAAATGTGTAGAAAGCATGAAGCCCCTATGTTCTGTATGTAAGAAAAATAGTATGAGCCTTCAAAATGCAATCAGGAAATGTCCTGTGAAAAAAATAACGAATTGTAGCGATTCCTTATGAGTATGAACATATCTTATTCGACAAAGTGGCTCTTCAGGGGAAAAGGGGGTTAACTTACAATGAGCCACGCTGAATTTCTCTGTATGCATCTTTTATTCTTTCCCTAGATTTTACAAATAACACTTAAAGATCATTGAAATGGAAGCTTAAATCAAGCAAGAGTATACTGTTGATCACTTCTTGAAACATTTCTTCTGATAATCTTTGTAATGCCTTAACTGCATCAAATGATGTCTGTATTTTTGACAATGTCAGGCTAGGTGTATCGTAAAACTGTGTGACTAAAAACCAGGAAACATATGCATCTGAGTTGTGTTCTCTCACCATACTTAGTCCCTATATTTGCTAGGCCAGGGGTCGGCAAACTCCTAAGACCAAAGAGCCAATCCTGGCCCTCCTAACAACTTTAAAATCACTCACAAGCCTTAAATGTGTCTTTCCAAACAAATGAAATCACTAAGATCTGAAATAATAACCTCCAAATGTTTTCAGTGTTACTTCAGAACCACACATTCACACTGAAAGAGCCACAGTTTGCTGACGACTGTGCCAAGCAGATTATGTAAGAAAATGTGGAGTACATAAAGAATATGTTCTTGGGATTGAAAAAAGACTTATTAGCAACACATGCTGTGAAGTTAGGCACATATTTGGTTACGTATATGTGACTGCTAACCTCAAGGTCCGCCATTCACAGCCACCAACAATTCCACCAGAGAGAGACGAAGTTTTCTGCTCCTGTAAAGAATATTTTAAGATTTGGAAAGAAATGAGCATTTGCACTCTATCCCACAGATTTGCTGTAGGGTGTGATTGGCTTGATGCCAATAGGTTTAGTTAGGAAAATGAAGAGGACTTAAAGGACTGACTAATGAAGACCAAAGACTGTGACCTTTCATCTGTATTCTCCTTCAGCACTAAGAAAATACAGATCTTCACAACATAACCAATAAGCACATCATGGTAAATGAAGAAAGTATTGATATTGTCAACAGTTTCATTTCACTTGAGTGCATATCAAAAGTCATGGTCACATTAGTTAAGAAATCAAGCAATGTGTTTCACTGGCAAAGATGCTCCTCTTTAAAGTGAGAAAATGAAGATTGCATTCTGAGGATAAGATGAGTTTGACCCAAGCGATGGTATTTTCAACCATCTATTATATAAACAAAAACTGCACAAGTATTCAGACTGAGGAAACCATGTTGGCTTTGATTGGTGGTGTTTGCTAAGGAAGAGTTAGAACCCTCTCTGAGGCACCTAATGATATTCTTATACTCCATCAGCATTTTTTTCATCAGCATTTTAACATGCACAAATTATAGCAGGCATAACAAAACAACAGAATCATCTTACAAGAAATCAAAATTATACTTCCATTTCTTTGCATTATACAACTTCTAATGTGTTATACAATTTCATATCACTCATTGTCCATATATGGATATAGCCCATACTTCCAAATATAAAATTTTGCATGGCCTGTCCACATGGTCCATCTAAATGCAGCTCAGCAGTATCAATTCCTGTGAGTCCAGATTGAGCTTTAGGACAGATGGCGGCAAACCATGCAGAACATTTCTGCAATGACACAGCTCATTTGTTTTTCTCTGCCTAGAAATGACCTCTATCTTTCTGTTCATGGAGTTAATACAGCAAACCAGCAGTCGGGAGATCAATCTTAGACTTGGTTTTGCAACTGACTGTGTGAATCTATCGGGCAAGACACTTAAAGTTTCTATTATGATTTCCTCCTTGCTAAATTGGGCAGGATGAAGATCATCTGTAAAGACCTCCCAACTATTCTTTTCCTATTTTCCAGGTTTTATATCTTTTGAACAAAAAAATAACTCAAATAAAAAAAAAGATCATTGTAGAAACCCTAGTTGTGCAATTTGAAAAATGAATTTCACAAAATTCTACCTAAAATAAATTTATACTTGCTCAAATTAACTGACTCTTAATAAGGCAACATTTATTCAAAGGTCTAAAGTTTGACTACAATCGAACACACAACTGAAAAATTTTATCAATAATAGCTTCCCAATTGCCAATTTAGAGACCTGTGTTGTAGTTTATGCCATTCTTGGACTTCCTCAAATTTGACTTTGACATTCATTCTCCAATCTTCCTCAACTTCTGTCTTAATTATTATGAAAACACCCTCTCGTGGCCTTTTCTATGTTTATTTTATTTCATCTCAGACTTTCAGCTCCTCTTTCTCAATCTTCCCCATAAAATGTGCAAACCCTCCTCATGATTCACTACCTGTGCTCTCTCCGACAGGTGACCCATCACTGGTCAGATTTAAAAATCAAAATTTATAGTTGCTAATAATTCCTAAAGAACCAACTCCTGCTCTAACCACTCTCTTGAAGTCAGATCAGATGGTCCTGAAAATTGTTATCTCAAAGCAGCACAGGAACCCAATAATCATTTTTGCTCTCAAAAGTTCTTTATTCTGCAATCTCCATTTCATCCGATCTAAAACCATATATGGTCATCCTCAATTTCTCTTTCTTTTTCCTTTTTTATTTCTGACATCGAATTAGTTATCAATTGATTTCAACTGTGTTGTCTGAGTACAAACATCACCTTCTGGCTCAGTTCATATCTCTATGGTATATGAATGACTGCAAAATCAAGAATTAAAAAACAAACCAACAGGAACAACATAAAAATCAGAAACAAACCCCAAATCAGTGAGTTGGTTTTGGCTCACAGTGATTTTATAAAAGGTTTCCAAGACTTGCAAATCTTCAGGGAGTAGAGAGCGTTCTATTTCTCCCACAGAGAAGCTGGTGGGTTGGCATGGCAGACTTTCTGCTTCACAGTCCGAGGCTTCCCTGACAGTGTCCCTCCGGCTCCTTGTGAAGGACTGCAATCGTATCTTCATTATTGATGTCCTCTTTTTCTTTCCACAGAGCCCCTGAGGAGCTGTCCAGTAAAGTTATCTTGCTAATTTCAATGTCAATGGTTCAAGCCCAGGAGCTATTTAGTGGCAGACCAATGAGGCTACCTGCTTTAATAAAGATTGACAGCCTTGGAAGCCGTAGAAAGGATTGATAGAAGTCAGAACTGTTTCTATGACAGTGAGTTTGTTCTTTTATTTTTTTTGGGGGGGGGGGTGGTTTGAGGAAAAGTTCACAGAACTAATGCATCGAACAAGGGGCCCTGCTGGTAGAATGGTGATGAGTTGGACTGCGTTTGGCTTGGCTGGCAGGACAAAACCAGCAGCAGCTCCTGAAAAGACAGACGGGGCTTCCTACTTGGGTACCCAGTTACAGTCCCAGAGACCCACATGGATCTCTCTGAGTCAGCATTCGCAGTGAGTGGTTTGGCCATGCATCAAACTACTCCTGAATTTTCCTTCAAAGACAAAAATCTAATGTCATTTCCAATGTTTACACATTGCTTATGGAATAAAATCTACAAGTTTCAATATATGCTATAACACCTTTCTAGAGAGCGCCTGTCATTTTGGTCTCCATCATGCCTCCAAGAAATCCAGGAGCTCACACACACTGTTTTAGAAATACATGTTGCATGTTCATATCAGGGTGACCTTGAATATGCTATCACTCTGCCAAGACTCTTCTCAGCCCTCGAGATGATCTCAGACACTCTTTCCTCTGGGAACCCTCTCGTGCTCCCCGGATGATTAACAGCATCGGGCCTCTGACGCCCAGTAGCATAGCCATGAAGGCTCACAAATATCAGTGTCTTTAAGGAAATGGCAGGCAGTTTGCTAAACATTAAGACCGGTCTGCAAACTCTAGTTCATATGGTGGCTAAAGGTCTGCCTTTGTTACAACATTTGTAACTATCTTCCTATTAAGTCTTATATCACTCACGCCTAACTTTATACCATTGAATATTTGACTGTTAAATTAATTCATTTTAATTCCTCCATGACAAATATTAAAGAAATGGAGAAGAATGGGTAAAACTCTTCATTAGATTTCATCAAAACAAAGAAGAAGAGTTTTATAGACAATTCTCTCTTGCAATTTTGTACTTGTTTGTGCCACATGCTAGCTTGCATGTACCAAGGTCATATCTCTAAAATGCAAAAGAACACACAGAATCAATAACTAGTGTCTTTCTTTTGGGCACATACAAGATCACATTAAAACAGTATGAGGTATGGAATTTTTATTCTTATTTTAATTATTATATATAATTGTTTTGAGATACTAATGTAGATGTTGCTAGCATGAGGAAAATAGAAAAAAGATGCTGTTCAACATAAACAAAGCTTTATTTTATTAGAGGCTTCCTTCCTAGAACAATAAACTATTAAGTTTTAAAAATTGACCTGCAGTTGGCCTAGATGCTGACCCTCCCAAAAGTGAATAAAGCATCTATTGAACTTCTAATTTAATTATGTTTCCCATGTAGCAATTAAACTCTGTTTCTGGGTCAAGAATTTGAAATCTATTCAATAAAGATGGAAATAATCCAATGTAGAGAACTTGGATTCCTTAATGTGAAACATGACATCTACAAAACTCTTGAAAGTATTTATTGGGACTTCAAATTTCCTGCAGTGCAGATAATATACACCATATAAAATAAATGTCAACAAGATAAAGGTAACATTTTGCGGAGGATGTTCTCTGTATATATCGCTATCATGTCATATTAATCTTTATTTACATTCCCCTTAACATCTGGGGCAAGATTTCTCCAACTCTGAACTTTGGACATATTTTCCTGGATAATTATTTGGGGTGGGGAGCTGTCCTGTGTACGGGATCAGAATCTCAGGATAGGACCAACATGAGTCAGAATTTACTCCACCGCAGGGAATTTTTTTTCTGCTTTGGTGGAATGTGGATTGTGGGGTCCCCAGCTGCACCCTTAGCTTCTACCACTAGATTTGAATATCCTTTGTCCCAAACATCAGTAGCCATAACATCCTTTTGAATGTCCATTCATAATGTCACATTGAATGTCCATTTTTAGCCAAATGTTCCTTGAAGGTAAAACCTACTCTAATTTAGAACTATCGTTTCTATAAAGATTTATTGAAAAATTAGGGAGTGGTAATATTTGGGATTATATGTTAAACTTTGCATCAAAAAATCTAACAAAAATATATTGCATATCCCATTCATGCTTTCTTAAAGAGGATGGTTAATTCTTCCCACTCCTGGGAACATATCATCTGGATTTCTTATTTGTAGGTAAGTAGCACATTTCTTATGTGAGATACAACACAATTGTTTTATAAATGTCATCAGCAATTGTAATTCCCAGTGAAAAAGGAAAATATGCTTGTCCCTGTGAGACAAATTGCCAAACTGTCACCAGCGAAAGAAATGACATTTCTCCCAGATTGGCAGACTTTGGCTGTCATTTCACTGACTCTATTAATTCCTGAATAGAGAAGAAGTCGCTTAGAGACAAGCTGTTCAATGTGGAACAAATGGACAAAAGGGACAGTGATGTTGGGTCTCGTCATTCCAAGGACTGACTCTCTCCCTGAAGCACAGGCTTTTGACAAGGCACATTTTTTATATTATCTTTGTATAATCAAACTACATGAGAAGCCATGTGATGAAAAGTTTGCTGGCTGAGCATAAAATCAGAACACAAGAAATGACTTGTATACCTAAGGCCTTCAAATACTTTTACTGAGTGAAGCCATCTGCACAGATGACACTGCATCAAAGAAATGTCATTATCTGAAGCCCTTGAGGGGCTCAAAACTTACCTCCATGCTTATAGGGGCCTTTTGCTGCACACATTTCCTTCCTCGTATTTCAATGGGTTTCATTTCCCTTGCTTTATTACTATTGCTATTATTATTATTACTATTATTATTTAGGCTTCTTAGTCTTATCTGTAAATGAGCACCATCATATGTAAAGTTGGACTAAAGGTATCCCCTCTACCCTTTAGAAGTTGATTTTTTTAATTATAATAATTATACTATTAGTCGAGGCAATGGCATTGATTTTCAAATATTATGGAAAACCAGAAGCTTTTTAGACTAAAATACAGGAAATGTTCTCCTATACCATTTGCGCCAGCTAGACTTTATGTCAACTTTATGGTACCTCCTGTGTGGAGGTAGAGGTAGAGTCCAACCTGTCAATCAAGTGTCAGCCTAATGACCCCTTCTTGGGTTGAGGCCTTTTGGATGACAGAGAGACACACAGTGAATGGAAAGTGTTTCTCTCTCTGCCCCTTCACATGCCTGCTTGCTGGGACTCTGTGCCTGCCTCCAGGGGCAGCTTCCAGGGGGCCATCCTACCCTGGAGCTGTTTCCACTAACCTGGGATCCATGAGAAACTGCACCCACCAGCCTGTGCTCTCCCTCTGTCCACCTCACCTTTCAGTGTCATGAGCCTGAAAAAGGTCCTGGTTAGCATGGAACCTACAGACTCAAAGTAGACTGGGCTCATGTGCTTTCTTCATATGAAATTACTTCTTGATAAAAAATTCTTTCTTATACATACTAGGGTTACCGGGTTTGTTCATGTAGCTAAACCAAGCTAATGTACCATTTGAAAACATTTATGTGATTGTCCACTGCTTTGGAAAACCATAAGGATTGGACACAGGCAAAAATTACAATAGCACTCTTTCACTAAGTCCAAACTATGTCTTCAGGACTAAGACATATCATAAAAATCAGCATGATGATGAGAATAGCAAAATATATATTAGTCTTATTAAAGTTGCCAATTATAGTTTAAACTTAAAAGCAAGATATTAAAAGCAAGAAAGTCTAACAACTTTCAAATGCATAACCTTGGGATAGCAGTCATCTGCTTCTTCTCACGTTAAGACATCTCAGCCTTAAAGTTCAAAGGAACCCCTCCAGTTCCTCTCATCTGAAACAGGTGTGTTTAAGACAAAGTTCAGATCACTTAGTAGGATTTTCAAATTGTATCACTCTGAGGTGGTCTATAAAGAATGCTGTATACTCAAATAGGCACAATCTACCATTGAAATTTCCTACAGCACTCGGCATGGGTCAAGGGCTAAAGAGAAACTCAGTAAATAATGCATGATGAGAGACAGCACCGGTGAGCTTTCCCACTGGGGCGCAGGTCCTAGATGCCTCCTGTGAAGCGATTTCCCAAAGACAGGCAGCCCATCCTGGTTTGCGCACCCTGAGAAGTGCAAGGAGCTGCTCAGAGACAGAGAGGTCCACCACCACCTCACCCCTCTGCTGATGACGTTCCATCGGAACTCACGGAACCCTCTGTAGGAGTGTCTATGAATTCACAGTGACTGTGGAGACAATGTGGTATCACAGGAATTATTTAGCTCCCTCCTTCCAACCCCGAACAAACAAAGTGAGTCCAGCTGAAGTAGATTTTGAGATATACAAATAAAACAACGACAAATGGGCTAGACACATTAGGCAGGCATACCACAACATGACTTGAGAGACCAGACTCAAAGATTACCTGACCTGAGAACAGATACCTGTTCCTCCTCTTATATTTATCCTTATAGTCCTGGTCTCATCCTTTTGTGATGACCTAAGGAAAATGATTATTTTTTTGGTCTTCAGACTGTCTCACATGTGATGGGATGGCATCTAATTATCTTTTAAATATATAATGGCTATTCAGGGAATATACAAGCCTGTAAGGTTGATTTTGGATGTTTAAAGATTATAGAATCAGTTATAGAGAGAAAAAGAAAATTTAAAATAAAGTCAATAATCAGTTACAGCAGTAGGACTTCATTTTTGCTTCACTTCACTTTTTAAATAACAGAAAAATTTCAGTTCACTCACAAATATGTAACTGAGAATCATTTTTTAAAATCTTCATACTATTCAAATGCATCTTTGTGTCTTGGGATAAAATCTCTAAGGTAGTCCTCACTGACACGGGCTACATGTCAGTTGCTTGTTTCCTACATGGGCCAAGTGGCTATAGTACTGGATTAGTGAGGTGATAAAACATTTTTCATCGTTGGAGAATATGCTCTCAGGCAGCACAAGATAAAGACTTTCTCAAGGACAGAGACTCAAAAAAGATGCAGGAATGAGAACTCATTCATATTTCCTTTATTGGTATGACAAATATATATCCCAGCACTCCAGCTATGTTATTTAACCAGCTATTTTCTATCACCTGAGCATTACCAGTTCCTCAAAGGGAGAAAGAAGAGACCGTCTGCTCTCACTGTCAACACTGCAGCCTGGGAAAGCCATCGGGGCAGTTCCCCTCAGTCCTACAGGGTTGCCATGATGTTCAATTTGGATTTGATGGCAGTGACCTCCTTTGTTTTATTTTGTTTTTTTAATAGTGCCAACATTTCTCTAATCACTCTCTTAAGTGCACATTTATGAATTGATGTATAATCATGTACTAATCATGTACAGCACACCTTCTGGGTTGGAAAACCCTAAAAAAAATGATGGTAAATATTGTAGGCATTGAGAATCATATTTCCCTACTGCCATTACTCAACTCTCTTCTGAGAGTGTGAGAGCAGTCTAAAACAGTACGCAAATGAGTGGACATGGCTCTGTTCCCATACGACAGTATTTACAATATAGGCACCAGGCAGAATTTGGGCCCCAGACCAGAACTCACCAATACCTGCTTTAGTTGACCGATGAGCATATACATTCTATGTATATAGATACAAGGTACACTTTGATAAATGCTATAATATGTTCAATGTCTTGTGGGAACAGAGAGTTGTGAGATCTATTGAGTAGGAGAGGACGAGGGATCCTTTCCCAGAGGAGAGGAGATATGAAATGGGTCTTGAAAGATGAATATCGACTCATTAAGTAAATATTGAGAGAAGGGAATTTCAGCAAGAAAGAATAATGCGAGAAAAGACAAAAGACTTGTTCCAGGTGTAGGAAGTAGATCATGGTAACTGGAGCTGACAGAGGCACCAGAACATGGAGGAGGAGAAGGAGGAGGTGGTGATCGTGCTCTCAAAAAAGAGATGAGAAAGTTATTTCTGACCATTAGTAAGAAGCAGTGTTCCCTAAAGTGATCAATGGGCTGGCAACATCATCTACAGACATTGGGAAAGTGTATTTTTTTATATTACTCAAGAAATGCTAAACAATCTAAATGTTTAAAACAGGCTTAAATTTAACAGAAGCACAGAATTACCATTTTAACTGTTTTCAGCCTCTATCTTCTCTTTAAGTAAAAGATTGCAGAAGTTTAACCATTTGCTGTTTAAAATGCATTTTAAGAAGCCCCTCTGCTTTCTAATTTATTTAAATTCCTTGAATGAGCCTATATTCACCATCTAAATTGGTTGATGGACTTTTAAAAAACATTCTTTTTATTCCTTTTTCTGGACCTCAGCTTTAAGGAATAAAATATAAAACTCAGTCTAATTATTCTCACACATATGCCTCTTCCCACATTTAGAAAATATCAGTCCTATAGTATTTCTGAATATTTCTTTTTTCATATATATCAGAAAAGTTTATACAGCTAAGAATATAGACACTCACTCATTTTATTAATTTATAAAATCATAAATATTTTATGATTTTAATGTCAAATATCATGAGTGATGTAAATCTGTAAATTCAAATCTATAAATGATAGCTATCACTCATCTATGGATGCACATCACAGTTTCCAGTCTTTTCCCAAGATGTAAGTTCTTTTAAAACCAGTCACCAGTTGGATCACTTTCCCTTAAATGTATGACCTTACCTTTATCTACACTAATTCCCATTCATTTATTTTACCCATTCATGAAGGTTTCTTTATAACTTTTATTTTGAGATTTTGGATACTGAAGACATTTTAGACCAGAATCTATTATGATGTGGCATTTCAAAATATATAATTTTTAATGTCAAGGCTTTGAGTATAAACTAAATTGGAGATATTAGCATATATAACAGAGATTCTAAATTTGGAATGTTATAAAAATTTGTGCATTATGTATAGATCTGCTATACAGACCTTCAAAGCAGTTCACGCTTAACATTTAAAACTGTCGATATGGCAGAAGTAAAATTTTACATTAAAAATGTCCTTTATTGAAAGGCTGTTCGAGGCAAATTGAAGTGATCTATTTATAAATATACTATAGAATATAGTGGCACAATTTGAAAGCGGACCATTGCAAACAAAACCTTTTTTGCTAGGACATGGAAACTGCTGAATATCTCATATGGAAAGATAAGCACCTACATGAGAAAGGAAGAAAGCCAGCTTTATCAGAAGGTCTCTTTGTGGAAATAAAGAACATGAGAACAATTAATAAATCCTATAATAATAAAAATATACCAATCTTAAATTTACAGGCCTTCAGAAAATAAGTCATTTCTAAGAGTGAGAGCTTATCTTTAGGGAACAGGATGGTCATTTATTTTGCCTAGATGCAGACTCTTCAGAAATCTCCCCAATATGTCAGTAAGCCTTCTACAACAAGAGTTAAAAGCAGTGATGAGTTGGTGCAAGTTTAATAACACTCCTGGAGGGAGGGTCGGATGAGAGTAGGAAGTGTTGCTTTGGAGCATTTGACCATCTCAGTTGTGCCAACATGGACCATTTGTATAGCCTCGTGCTGCCACAGAAATCAAAAGTGAGGAGAAATGCAAGTTCTTCTGAGTTGGTATTCAGCTGCCTCCCAAGTACTTCTAGAACAGGAATATATTTGGAACCCAAAAACATAGGGCCATACTTTAGAGTGATTTAAAACCTCCATGAGGTCTTTCAAGAGCATACTAATAAGATGCAATTGCTAAAGCTGGCTAAGAATATTTCAACTCCACCCAACTATTTTGTTCTTATACATGCTGTCCCTATAAGCCATACATAAATATTATGTACACACATATATAAATGCACAAACACATATGTCACTGACACAGAGTTGATCCAACCAATAACGACTTTAGAGGTCAGGGTAGTACTGTCCTTTTGAGTTTTCAAGACTGTAAATTTTTTGAGGAGCAGAAAGTTTCATCTTTGTCCTGTGAAGCAACTATTAGTTTCAATCTATTGACCTTGTGCTTAGTAAGACAAATGGTAACCCACTATGCCACCAGTGCCCCAATATAAACATGTTTCTATGTAAAATGAGCCTATTGATTTCACTTTTAATTGAACCAGATGACTGTATCAGACTGTATCAAAGTCAGTGCATTGACCCTGTGTAGTCACTGGGAGGAAATAAAAGCTTTCCAAATTCTCTCTTTCTCTCTCTCTCTCTCTCTCACACACACACACACACACACACATACACACACACATAAACTTGGATTTTAATACCAAGTTTAGCAGTTGTGAGTCTTGTAACCTCAATCAACCCATCCATTCAACCTGAATTCTTTATTTGCTCAATCTAGATAATACTAGCAAACCTGTTGGAATCCATGTTAGTAAAATGCTTGACTCTTAGTAGGAACTTAGATTGAAATTCCCAACACTGAAAGCACACTGCTGCCGCCCACACATAGCATATGTGCCCTCACTCACAGGGCCTATTAGAGTACAGGACATCCTGCTGGGCATGCCCCTGACTCCTCTCATTACTTTAAGACATCTTTACAAAAAAAAAATATTTTTCCATTATGCTTTTTTGTGTCTTTGTTCATTTCCAACAGTGTCACAACTGATAGCAATGTCAGTAACATGTATAAGTGAGGTAGGGTGACAACCTAGCATGACATATGTAAACCTGCAAGCAGAACACACAAATTCAAAGAATGCACACTAATGACCTGCACATGGACCAGAATTGTCTTTCCCACTTTGTTAAAATTGACAGGAATTCTCAATAGTTTAAATAGTGTGCGAGATTCATGTAAACATAGACTATGAAATAAGAAATCCCAAACAAGCAGGACCACTTAGTGTTTACCTGACTGTGGAAAATCTTCACCAAGAGTCAGTTGCTCATATATTTAAAATGATGTAACATCACCGATTGGAAAATCTTGTGCAGTACTAAGAAAGAAAAAGCAGGTGAAAAGATGACATAGATAACTGGTACTTGCTAAATAGCAGGGAACTTTAGCTTTTCCATTCGCCCCTAAAAGAGGAGGGACATATGGGGAATAAAGAAATGAAGAACAGAATACACGCTCATGAATGAAGGGCACCAGCTGAATGGAACTAGATAGAGATTTGCAGAAACTATTGTTCTTGCCAGTGATGTACACTCCAATCTCAGATATCATTTCAGTACGCAGTGTTAAAATAATTACTATCATTAAAGATTCTCCAACTATTTCCTTAAGAGACTATCATATTTCTGTTGTTGTTACTTGTCGAGTAGTCCATTCTCATAGATGGCAGTCCCACGCATGCAGAATAAAATTTTCTAGTCAGATTATCAGGTCAATGTTCTGAGGTTCCTCTGTGTGGGTTCAAACAACAACCTTTTGGTTAATAGTTAAAAACTTAACTATTTGATCATCCAAAGACTCAGTTTTGCTTTATCAAACACAAACCAAACCCATAGTGATTGAGCATGATTCCCATATTTTGGAAATCTTTGTGGGACAGACATCCTCGTGCTTCTCTCAGGGAGAAGCTGATGGCTTTGAACTGGCAACCTTCAAAGATTATGACATAGTATCACATTTCTGGTCTGTCACAATTAACTTAAACTAATTAGCAACCTAACACTTTAACAGTGAAAAATATAACATTCATATATTGATAACTTCTTTGGGGTGAGGCCAGAAACTGAGCTGATTCTTCTCGCACCCTCCAATGTGACATGGGACACACTAGCCTTCTTTTACGGATGGAGGAGGAGACTCGGTTTCTGCCAACTGCCTTCCCCAGAGATCTCAGAGCTACACGTGTGAGGAGGTGCAGAGTTCACATCTAATTCCAAAGTCAATCCTTCCTAAAACACCAAATACAATACCACAAAAGGCTATTTAAAATGAATAAATAAGGGGAAAACCCTGCTGTTTCTTAAATTTTCCTGACTCTTAAATTTTCATTTCTTTGAATTGACTCATTGTTACTTCTAAGACATGTAATATTGAAAAATTACAATAGTTATTTCCTCACAGGCTTATTTTAAAATCCTTCAGTGCTTTCCTTCTGAATCCTCATTATCGGTGCATTGGAGGTAGAAAAGTCAATGTCATCTTATATCAGTATGATACCATGGCTCTGTGTACACAGAGCACTCAATCAGGCTGGGCTTTCCTACATGATCTGTAGTGTTCATTATTTTCCAGATTGACTATTAGGTAAAATAAATATATGAAGCTACATGTGGTTAATGTACATCAGCGAAACACTACCACATGTTGATTTTTAAAACTTGTAAACACTGTCAACAGTCTGGCCTTATGACTTTAGTAGAATGAAAGTGACCACTCTTACAATGAATTTCTAACTAAAAACTCCTTTTCATTAATAAAAGCTTACTTTTTAAGAGATACTTCTTTAGATATAGCATCTGGGGTCTTAAAGGCTTGAAGATAAACAAGCAGCCATCTAGCTCAGAAGAAACAAAATCTACATAGAAGAAGCACACCAGCCTGTGTGATCATGAGGTGTCAGAAGTATCAGGTATGAGGAATCAACAAAAAAATCCTATCATTATGAATAAAGGGGAATGTATATTGAAGACCCAAATTCCATCTGTAGGCAACTGGACATCCCCTTTCAGAAGGGTCATAGGGAGCAGAAAAGTCAGTCAGGGTTCAATTTAGCAATGATGAGTCATACAACTTTCCTCTAGTTCTTCAATGTTTCCTCCCCCCACTATCATGATCCCAATTCTATTTTAAAAATCCAGCTGGACCAGATGATGTTCACTGGTACAGATAGGAACTGGAAACACAGGGAATCCAGGCCAGATGATCCCTTCAGGGCCAGTGGTGACAGTGGAGGGAAGGTGGGGTAGAGAGGGGGAACAAATTATAAAGATCTACGTATAACTTCCTCCCTGGGGTAAGGACAACAGGGAAGTTGGTGAAGAGAGACAGCATACAGTGTAAAATATGACAAAATAATAAATATTTATAAATTATCAATGGTTCATGAGGGAGGGAGGGGAAAAATGAGGAGCTGATACCAAGAACTTAAGTAGAAAGCAAATATTTTGAGAATGATGAGGGTACCAAATGTAGAATTGTACTTGACATACAATGGATGGATGGATGGATTGTGATGAGTTCTATGAACTCTCAATAAAATGTTTAATAATAATAATAAAAGTGGAAGGAGAGTAGGTGAAGTTATACCAGTGTATGAAAAAAGAATTTAAAAGATGTTGATGATTGTTAAAAATCAAAGGAAAAAAAAAAGGAGAGCTAATCCTTCTTATATGCTCATGTATTTTGGAATTTAAAGCTAGGTTTAAGATATCAACCAGCTACTCTGATGAATATTCAATATTGACTGAAAATAATATATGAATCACAAAGAAGCACAAAAACTTTACAGAACTCAAAATTAATAGTTTGTATTTTATAAATTAAGAATACAACACAAAGGGGTTAGATGATTGTCAACAAATTATCTTTTAAATATAATTTAGCATGCTCTTCCCTTCTAATAAATAGAAATTACTCTATAGTGTTCATTTATATGTGTTTACATGCAATTAGTAATAAATGCAAAATATAAATGATGTAACTGTTATTCATTTGAAATATTAAAACAAAGTAGACCATTTTATATTAACATGTATAAAAAAATCACATAGTAAAAATTAATAGCAATATGCATAAATAATAGGCATAGTTAGACTTTCCTGGGGCAATAAATATTAACTTCAAATTCCTAACTATAACACTACATATGTAACTTTGATTTAGAGATGGGGAGATATGTGAGTAACTAAAATGAGAGGAGTTTCTCTTTGTTATATCCTTGGCTAGTTCAATCTACAGTAGATGGGGAAGTTCGAACAGAAGGGAAAAGAGAAGAATCCATGTGAGCAATGAGACTGACAGCAGAGGATGTACAATGAGATGAAAGTAGAGGTAATTCTTAGTAAAGCCAATGAAAATGTTAAGGTAGAGGTCAGAGAGTTCCATGGGGTTGAGAAAGCTATGGAGAGTCACTGAGATTCTGAGAGCGAGTGGAAACCAGGAGGTAGATCACCACCTGGAGGACAGAGCGGTTCCCCTGGTCACACAGGACACAGTTCTGTTATCATTCCATATGGATTGTAGCTCAGACGATTTGGAAGCATAAACTACAGGACACCAGTAGCCAAGTAAACTGAGATCTAAGGATGAGAGTGAGCTTGCAGTAGGAGCAGGTAGGTAATGGTGGCTTCTCTTGTTACTTGCTTCTCAGAATGATTTGTTCATGAAAATTGTAGACGGTGGGAAAGAGCCTAATCCTTTTTATCTTTGAGCTTCTTGTTTGCTTGGGGTTTTTTTCTCCATCAAGGAGTCTTTCGCTATTGTGGTACACACACCATATGTTATCCCTAATTAGGCCATAAACCTGAGTTCGATTTGAAAGAAAGGGCTGAGATGTTGGAAATATATGCTGATTCAAAGTATAACCTTCAGCTATTTGGGTAAAAGGCAGACTTAATAATCCAAAATACACACAAAAATAAGATTTCCTGCCAGTGTTTTAATGTCAAAGAGGCACTTAGGTACATATAATAAATTGACCAACAGTTGTATGGTTCCAAAGTGAATTTCTAAATAATAACAAAAAAAATGCTCCTTCATCCATTAGAAAAACAATCAGTATTCAATAAGAGAAGATGTGTTTTGAAAACATCCAACTGTAAAAATTAAAGCTTTCGAGGAATAAATGAGGGTTCTTCACTGCTAGATTGTTAGCATGTCACATATTAGTGATAAATGGTATAATGTATGCTTATCACTCAAGAGAAGGAGGAAAGTGGTACTCCTCAGCGTGGTATAAAAATGTGCAAGGTCCCCATTCGCTGAACTCCTGCTGTTCTCTATGCTTTTCCTGCTCTTTCCCCAGTGTCTTTGTCAGTCCCACTCCATTCTTGTTTGCCTAGATATCTGGCCTCTTTTTACAAATATCCTTTTTATAACCTTCTCACATTTACCCACACATTTTTTTCTCTTGCTTATTTCTGGAAAAAAAAATGTCGCATGGTATTATATGAATGTGGGTCCATGGTGATTTTGACAAGCAGGAATAAAATATGCTGGAGGCAAAAATTCACATTTGCATTCAAGCGTTAGAAGCAAAGCTATTAAAATACCAAAAAAGAGTTAGAATGAATTTGAAATAGTAGATATTGAAATGCCTGTGGTGTAGATCAAGACCAAAATTGCTAATATAGCTATGCCCTTTACCTTCTCATTCACAGTCACCAAAAATTGCTTCCTCTTTATTTATGAAAGGATTTTATCTCTGCTGAACTGATAAGTTGCAAAATGATGATATCCCATACATAAATTAGACCTCTGCTCAACTTCTGTCTCATAAAAATTTTAGTGCATTTGGAATTTCAATAAATTTATTAATAATATTTTTTTGCTCCGGTCATTATTTCTGGAAGTTTAGTTCCTACTACTTAAGAATATTTATCACAGAGTTAGCCTTTGTTTGGGTAGCATGATATTGCAATCCAAGAACAGACTTAACTATTAAAATACTGCAACACTAAAAATTATGATTGCTACTAAGTGCTACTGAGTCAGTTCCAGCTCTGAACCACTCCACACTCAACAGAATCAACCACTGCCTGGTTCCGCTTCGTTCTTAGACTACTCCTGGGTCTGAGACCCCTGTAGCACCTACTGTGTCCATCATCTTGTAGAGGGAACACCCTTTTTTTGGCTGATCCTCTACTTTGCCAAGTAATTAAAAAGAGCCACTTCTTAGTCTGTCATCCTGAGGTGCACTGTGTGTTGCCGTGATGCTGGAAGCAATATCACTGGTATTTAAAATGCTAGCAGGGCCACCCAACATGGACAGGTATCAGCAGAGCTTCCAGACGAAAGAAGAGACAATAAAGGAATGGGCTCCCCACTTTGGAGGAAAGAGCTACTGAAAATCTTATGAAAACTGTGACTTCCAACAAAATACTTTCTTCAACATATCCACCACTCCCAAGTCAATCTCCTTAAGTAAGGCATTTTCACAGATGTAATACCCAGTTTTCAAGAAATGTGGTGCTAACTAGACTTACCCGATACAAAGGGGTAAAGAACATGCTTCTTTGAGTCTTGTGGCGAGTAACTTATAAGTATCGGTGGGGTTGGTGAGGAGACAAAGAACACAAATGAATCAATCAGAAGGCTGATAACATATTGACCAGTGAAGGGAGGTAGCACTTTGGATGAAAAGGCATGATGTGGAAGGCAGGAGACCAGAATGGACAGGACAATAGCAAACCCCACCTCACTTTGCCTGGGCTTTCCTGAGCCTGTTGACTCGCCAGACAAAACCAGATGTGGGAGGAAAACACCCACTCGGAAGGTTAAAGTAGGGACAACTGGGGAATGTTTAAAGCACATGCAGATCTATTTTATTGAGTTAAGACTACAAGGATTGTGACTAATACTTACAAATTCTCTAGTTTTTCTATAATTCTCAGTATGTACTGATTTTGTAAATTTTATTTCCTTACTTATGAATCTCTAACTCTCTCTCTCTCTCTCTCTCTCTCTCTCTCTCTCTCTCTCTCTCTCTCTCTCCTTGCCATCTAGGTCAATCAGACTAATCGTGAACCTGTAGGACAGAGTGGAACCACCCCTGTGGGTTTTCAAGACCTTTGAGCAGTGACCATAAAAGCGAACACAAAACAGACATTATTAATCTCCTGTTTTCCCTTGGTGCATAATAAGGGAGAAAGATTACAAAGTGTAGTTTAACAGAATTCTGGGTGGGGGAAGGAAAACAGAACAAAGAAAATGTCATAGTAGTTATAAAAAGAGGGACAGAGAAAGGCAAGCAGGTCACATTCTTGCCAGGAAGAAAGAAATAAGGTCTTGACATATAAATCTGGGATCTAGAAAGAGGAAAATAGCATCCGCTGCCCTCATTCTTTAAGCATGCGGAGACTGGCAGCAAGAGAGCTGGCCTGGGAGGGAAAATCAAAGAATGAACAGACCATCATGAAAACTACAAGGGTCAAATTTCACCGCAGAACGTGGGGCATGAGAAGGCATAGAGAACCAGAATAGTTTATTGAAGTCTTTTGATTATTTCAATGAGTGGATGGGAACACAGAAGAAAGGGAACTCCAGAGACAAAATTATCCTGGGAGACAATTCCTCAAGGCATTTAAAAGTATCCAGGCCCATCTCCAGAACTTCCAGCTCTATGAAGACCACGTGGTAAAATAATTATGGAAGACACAGAGCTTATTGTTAAACGTTAGGTTTGAAAACTAGGAAGCAGTCACAGCTTTTCCTCGGTTTCCTTTGCTTGTCAAGTCTTACCTATGAAACTGGTTTCTGTTCATTCCCTATCGTTCATGTGGCCAATTTAAAAAAAAAAAAAAAGGATTTGTTGTAAACTAGAAACATCATAGAATATAGTAGGATGTAAGGAACCATATAGCTGGTTATGACAGTCATGTACTCTTGAGTCAATTTTATGGTGTGGGAGACTTACAATTGTCCTCGGGAGACATTGCAGCTGACAAAACCCATGGCAGCAGGCTGACAGACCCTGAACCCTGGAGACTGGAGGAGCCTTCGGAGATCCCTGCCAGTGCTGAGATGCTTTTACCACCACTGGATGCTGCTGCTAGATCCTGAGCTCTGGAACCTGGAGGACCCATGGGGAGACCCTGCCAGCAATGAGATGCTTCCACTGCCACTGGATACACAAGACTACACCCACTGGCCTGTGATTGTTCTGGTGTCATTGCTCGTGCTTCATGAGTCTGAAGAAGACTTCATAGACTGGTATGGGGCATATGGCCTAATATCGGACTTGTGACATTGGACTGGACTGGGTTGGGATGTTTTCTTAATGTACAGTTGCTCTTATATATAAAACTCTTTCTTATACACATATGTGTGTTTATGGATTTGTTTGTCTAATCTACCCCGCTAACACACTGGTTTTTCTTTAATTGCTTAACAAGCATCATCAGTTAGAATATCAACCAGATAGAGAAAAAGGAAAGATGGTATAGCATTGAAAACCGTCAAACTCAATGTCAAAAGTGATTGGGGCAGGATCTGAAGACAGAGAGGCACAGAGAATATGAGCTAAGGCAGCACAGATAAAAGCATGGTCAGTCAGGTCAAAATAAAGGAAATGTATAGCCCCAACACAGGAACAGACACATTTAATGAGAGAAGAGAGACATTAGAAGAGAGACCAGAAGAGAAAGGCCTCTGAGAGGATGGGCTTTCTGTGACCCCTCAGCTAAGACAAGAAATTCAAGAGTACATTCACATACTGTTTTGAAAAGCAATATCTATATCTTTGATTAAACCCTCCTTTTTCTACCTTGCCGATCCCTATAGCCTCCAAAGTCTTGAAGATATTGCAAGGAAAAGGTAGGCCACTGAGGTTCAAATTCATTGTCCACTTAGTAGTATGGCATCGGGTAAATCACATGGTCATACTAACACCATTACTTCTGGGTTTTGCTTATAAACTGTCGCTAAGGAGATCCATATCCTATATTTGTTGCAAGGATCAAGAGCATAGTCTTTCCAAGTACTAAGGGCACTGGATTGTAGCTGCTGTCATAGCTACCATATGTACAACAGAATGATATATGGTCCAGTTCTGCACCATTCTCACTAATAGTGTTTTGTTTGAATCCATCGTTGCAGTCATTATTTCCATCTATGTTGTTGAGGCTCTGACATCCAGGAAATATATGAAGAAAGCAAAAAGGTGATTAAAAAGACAAAGAAAGCAAAGACCTAAATGGATGTCAAAAGAGTCTCTGAAACTTTTGAATATGAAAGTGGGAGAAACACTGAAATCAAAGAGCTGGACAGAAAATTTCAAAAGGTTGTTCAAGAAGCCAAAGTAAAATATTATAATGGAATATGCAAGTCCTTGAGTTAGAAACCCAAAAAGGAAGAACACAGCATATCTCAAGCTGAAAGAACAGAAGAAATTCAAGTGTGAAGTTGCAATTTTGAAGAATTCTACATAGGCAGTAGATCATATCAGTAAGTGATCAATAAATAATCACTATTAGTATTGTCCTTATCAAAGTTAAAATAAGATTTAAATCTGGCTCAACCAGACTGCATATGTGGGTATATGTGGGTATAGATAAGAGCTGGAAACACAGGGAATTCAGGTCAGATAAACCCCTCAGAAACAATATTGAGAGTATCCATATCAGGAGGGGAAGGGGAAGGTGAGGGAGAAAAGAGGAACAGATTACAAGGATCTACATATAACCTCCTCCCTTCACAACAAAGTGAGTGAAGGGAGACAATGTAAGAATGAAGGGACAATGTAAGAAATGAAAAAAATAATAATAATTTATAAATTATCAAGGGTTAGTAAGTGATGGGGGAGCAGGGAGGAAGGGGAAAAATGAGGAGCTGATACTAAAGGCTCAAATAGAAAGAAAATGTTTCAAGAATGATGATGGCAACAAATGTACAAATGTGCTTGACACAATGGATGGATGGGTTGTGATAAGAGTTGTATGGGCCCCCAATAAAATTATTAAAAAGAATAATATTTAAAAATACAAAGAACAATAAGAAATGAGGTTAGCAAGGACAAAATGAGGGCTTAAGAGCCTATTGCCTTTCTATCTCTCAGAAACTAAAGAGCATAATGCTATTCAACAAAAGAGAAACTCACCTACCACCAGCATTTCTTCAAGAGAAGTATTAAAATTAGGTCATTTCCATAAACATAAAAGTCCTTTTAAAAATGTGGTTTGACACAAATAGTGTCTCAGGTTAATATTTTAATACAGGCACTGTGTCCTTGGTGGGAATAATAATCCTTCCTCTTCACCCTCAAAGATCACTATTTGGAAAATACAGTTGCCTTTTTCTCAATCTCTCTCTCTCATCAGAGCCGTCCACATCAGTAGACTCAGTACCTCCTGCGGAAATGCTGAGGCACATTTCAAACACTGAAAATCTCTGAAGCTTAAGGAAGCTAATAAAAAGCCCCCCTGATTCCACGGGCAGACTCATTAGTGGGGAAGCACATATTTAGTATTCAAGCAATCTGATTGTTATGTTAAATTATTTTCTTAAATCTGATACATTTTTTGCAGGGGATGAAAGCATCATGTCACGTAATTATTATAATTTTTGCCAAGTTAAATTAATTTAAAATAGTGTGGTACAGTTTAATACACACTTTCCCTCTTGTAAAACACATTAGAATACGATTAGTATTCAGTACTCCATCTCAACTGGAAAAGAAAAAAAAATTAGTGTGACCAATGGAAATGTTATTTGCTATTAACTAGCTGGAACAGCAGCAGGTCTAAAGTATCTGCATCTCATTTTGGATTTAATTATTGCAATAACATCTCATTTGCTTCAAGGTATTACAATTATCTCCTGCTTTAAATTGAAAGGTATTTTAGAATGAATGTAGTTAATGAAGCAAAGGGTTCAAAATGTCCAGAGCATTGAGCTTTAAAGTAGAACAACCTACATTTTAAACAAACCCTTACTAAAAGGGTGCATTTTCTTTCATCAAAACCCCAGTGCATGTACCAATGATAGACTTATAATGATTTTTAAAATTTCAATGGCATTAAGGTAAAAAATTACACTAGGTACAGATTGAAAATAGATAATACGTATTAATATTAACCGGGCTTTGAAGAATTGCTCACTTTAACAGTTCATAAGATGCCATTAGCATGTATGAAATATTCACTTAATTTTTGGTAAGAGAAAATTATTTTTAAAATCAAATCAAATGAAACTTCCAATCTAATATGTATCCAGAGTAAGACAATATATAGCCCTTGGGTATCCTTAAAATAATTCAAAGTATATAGATTTTAAGTAGTCAAAGCAGGTATCTATGATTAAGATCTCTTTAATCAGGTGTCTTTTTGTTCAGTTTTGTTTTTGTTTTGCTTTTTTTTTTTGCATCACTGCCCTTTGGTGGTGGGAGTAGGAGACCCAGCCTTGCTCCTATAGAGTGCTGCTAGATGTGAACCTCTAATCCAGTGGGCTGCAGTCTTGCGCACAACCATTACGCGACGGGGGCTCAGCCCTAGATGTGTCTGTTTGTGTTTTGATCCATGTGGTATGATCCAGACTTGTACAGATATGACAGATTTCATACATCCATAAATTGAATCATTTAACAATTTATTTGAATGCCATTATTACTATAGATAAGGATAACTTGAAGAAAGTGTCAGAAATGACCATAAACTCCAGTCAAGGGGCTGAGCCCCGGTGGCGTAGTGGTTGTGCACGGGGCTGCGGTCCACTGGGTTGGAGGTTCAAATCCAGCAGCAAGGCTGAGCCTCCTACTCCCACCACCAGCGGGCAGTGATGCCCCAAAAACAAAAAAAAACTCCAGTCAAGACTCAAGTACGGTCCTAGAGTACGAAAGGCACATCAAGCCATTAAGTTGGTTCTGACTCACAGCAACCATAGGACCTGCCAGAACTACACCTACGTGTTTCCAAAACAATCTCTTCATTGGGCTAGAAAGCCTCATCTTTCTGTCACGGAGCAGCTGATGGTTTCTAAGGGTGGAACTTGTGGTTGACAGCCCAAAGCATAACCACTGCACCAGCAGGGAGCCTGAAGAGGGTATAGAGGTTTATGTTTAAGAGATTAAGGAAATCCGTTCATTCCTCGTATACTCAGAAGGAGAAAGCTGAATAGTCTAGCTTTGGTTATATTTATTTCTGTTTATACTAACACAGGAGCCCTGGTGGTACAATAAGTGAAGCTCTTGGGTGCTAACTAAAATGTTAATGGTGAGTTACAGTCACAGACTGGAGCAAGATGATGACCAGGTAGCTTACACAGGATGGAGCCCACAGAAAGCAGCACAGATGGGCCAAGGAGAGGGGTTTTCAGTTTTTGAAGCACAGAGCCAAAAACTGATACAATAGTTTACTAGAGGGTTAGGTGGGGAATGGATGAGGGGATTTGGGGAGCAAATAATGAATGCAAAAAGACTGAGGGACTATTAGAACCAATTGCGATGATGTATCTATAACCCCTTTTTAAAAAGGGAAACAAGGGCTGAGCCCCGGTGCCGTAGTGGTTGTGCGCGGGACTGAGGCCCACTGGGACGGAGGTTCAATTCCAGCAGTGGGGCTGGGCCTCCTACTCCCACCACCGGAGAGCAGTGATGCCCCCCCAAAAAAGAAAATAAAATAAAAAGGGAAACAAACAATTATAGAAGTGTATGATATGTGAATATTATATCAAGAAAACTACTGAAGACCAAAAAAAAAAAAAAAAAAGAGGAAAGAAACCAAACTTGACCTATGGTTACCATGAATGAAGGCGAAGTGTTTGCTTAGGGGGCATGTTTATGTTAACGGTGGTGGGATGATTTGGAAAGGTACACGAACAACGATTGTAAAATACAAAGAATATAATCAATGGCACTGACTTATGCCAGTAGAAGTTGTTGAAATGGAGAATGTTTTGTGCTGTATGTCTTTGCCACAATTTGAAAATAATAATTGTCCAAATAATAGAGTACAAGGAAGAAGAAAACGTTCTAAGATTGATTGCTCAACTCTTTTAGATATGATTGAATGATTGAGTTGTATGATAAATGGATGAAATGTCAATACAACTGTTGGGTTCAAACCCAGCAGTCATCCAGTAAGAAAAAGACACGAGAGTCTGCTGCTGTATAGATCGACAGCCTTTCAAATCTGACAGGGAAGTCTCCTCTGTCACTCAGAGTACACACTTCCGCCGACTGGACAGTGGGTTGAATTGTGTTTTCTTTTATTTATGCAAAAGTGAAAATTCTGTTGTTATTGTGAAGAAAGGGGCCCCAAAGGCAAAATTCCTCAAACCTGTCTATAGTTTGCTATAGTTGTTTGTTTTCAGGATACATACAGGAAGATGTCCTAGAGCACAGCTGTAGAAACAATTGATCCTATAAAAAACTAGAAAATATCCAAATATTCACTGCCCTTTTGCCTGAGTCCTGTCTCCAAGGTTGCACAGGCTACTACTTATTGTCCTTGCTTCTCTCTGAGACCTACTTCTGTTCTTTTTGCTAGACCAACTTCTTGGGCAGGGTCTGTGCTCCTCAAGCTACCTCTTAATTGCCCTTATACTGCTGGTGCAATTAAGCTGATTTTATGTCTCTAAATGTCTTAAGGAGCCCTAGAAGCTATCTTGGTTAATATCAGGCTGTTACCTTGACCCAGCAGCCCCCACTCCTGTAGAAACGTCCCGCCTCCCCAGCCCAAAGGAGCGGTTCTCAAATCTCCTGTCGGGTTCCAGAGTTGCTATGAACTGGACTAGAATCCACAGCAACAGGTATTTTTTAGGTTGCTAAAATTATAACCACCAGGGCTGAGCCCTGGTGGCGTAAGTGGTTGAGTGTGGAACTGCAGCCCTCGGGCTTGGCGGTTCAAATCCAGCGGCGGCTGGGTAGCGCCCACGACCACCAGAGGCAGTGATGCCCACAAAAAAAAAATTATAACTACCAGATAAATTAGTTCTGAGTAAGACTAAAATGTTCTTTCATAATTTGCCATCCTTATTACTCAGTTCACGTCATGTATATGTGAACCTACATTTTTAATTTTACTATGTTAGTTTAGATTATTTTAATATGTTAACCGTAGACAAATGATATGGTTAAAAGTGAACCCATGTTTTGTTCTCTGAGTACAATTGTTCAATTGATAAGTAGTATATGTTTGAAATGCCTTCTCTTCAAAATATGCACACACACACACACACACACACATGCACAAACCTATATACATCCCACCCACGAAGAGAATTCTACTTTATCATTTGTAACACAAAATCTGTAAATTTAAGTTTTGTGAGTTATTTGAATATATAATCACGTCATACTAGGAAGAAATATATTAACAGCACAATTTTAAAAGACATGCGTTAACTTTGATCTGCACTTTTTTAAAAATGTGTTGGTTTGTTTGACCAATTTCAGTAGAGTTCAAAAGAATCATTGCTAGGAGGCTACACCATAACAGAATTCTTTTAAATTAATTTCTGTCAATGATACAATCCAAAATTTTTTTCAAAAAAATCACTGCCAACAAATTGATTCCAACCCACATTGACCATGTAAAAGTGATCTGAGACTGTGAGTCTTTTTACACCAGCCTGCCTCACCTTTCTCCCTTGGAGTGGTCAGTGGCTTGGAACTGCCACTCTTAGGGTTGACAGCGCTCAGAACACCACCAGAGCTCCCAGTGATAGAGAATGGAATAGCAACTCTTTTCTTCAATAGCAATCTTAATTACTCCTTAATGTCTGTGCAAGGCTATGAGGTCCTTCAGGGACAAAAGAGCTTGCACTGAGTTGCTAACAGAAACGTGCCCAGTACACCTTGGCGGAAGTACTGGCAGTCAGCTTCTACTTAAGATTGCATCCAGGAAACTGACCTGGGACCTGTTCTGCGACATATGAGTTCACCATGCATCAGATTACTGCAAAGGCAACCAAGAGCAACTCAGATAGATAACATACCTAAAGTCACATATCCACATAATTATACCAACCTTTAATGCAGTGGTTCTCAACTTTCTAAACACCACAACCCTTTAATCCAGTTCCTCGTGTGTTGTGATGACCCCCACACACACCATAAAACTATTTTCGTTGCTACTTCATCACTGTCATTTTGCTACCATTATGAATCGGGCGAACCCTGTGAAAGTGTTGTTTGGCCCCCAAAGGGTCAAGACCACAGGTTGAGAACCACTGCTTTCATGAGTGCTTTGTAGGTCTCAGGACTGGTTCTCAGCACTTAGCATATAGATTTAGATGTATATGATTATAGATATAGACACATATCTAGAAATAGGGATAAAGAGAGATTCTATTCTTCGCTTGTACTTTCTTCCATTCAGATCTCCGGCTGAATTGCCAATTAGGGTCTTTATTCCCTGCATCCCAATTTTCCCTACTCTGCTGGGTCACAGTATTCACAGTGGATGTATTTCTCTAAGAAAGAGCCCTAGTGAGCAGTGATTAAGCACTTGAGCTGATGACTACAAGGCTAGTGGTTGAAAATCCCCAGTCACTCCACAGGAGAAATACGTGGCAGTCTCCTTCCTTGAAAATGACAGCCTTGGAAATCCTGAGGCAGCTCTGTCCTGACCTATGTGGTTGCTATGACTTCAAATAAAATGGAGGGGAGCAGTCATTTTTCTCAGCTCCTGGCAGTGGTTCTCTCTCCAAGTTCTAATTCTATAATGTCCCTTCATTTGCCTCTCACGTCGAGGGGACAGTAACAGCTGCTTTTCCCCGTTGTTGGTCCCTGAGTGCTTCCCTCCCAGGTCCATCTCCTCACCTTTTTCACACCTCTAAACTTCTCCTCTATTAACTTGTCTTTTTTCCTTAACTAAACCCAGGTTCATCTGCTTTCCTGAAGGGCCTTTGTCTGCTGCACAAAGGGCATCTAAATTTCAAGGTACACCCTTTAACTCCAGGATGTTTCAAACAGTCAAATCTGGGGGGGCTGGGGAGGGAATAAACAGGAAGAAGAGGAGAGGACTCTGATATTAGTTTACTCTTTCCAGAACAACTGAAATGCTGATTTGCATTTGCATGCCCTTTAGAGAAAAAGGCTGAAGGTAGAAATCAACCATCCTAATTTGTTTAACTTATTGAGTATCTATCCTGGCTTAAAAGAAGGAAGATCACTACTATGAAGTCAATTCTGGCTCTTAAAGACCCTATCTAGGGTTTGCCAGGCTTTATCTCTTTATGGAATCAGAAAATCTCACCTTTCTCTTGCAGAAGAGCTAGTGAGTTTGAACCACCAGCCTTGTGTTTGCAATCCAATTCTTACCCAAGAGCTTCTCACCTGAGCTCTTGGAGGACATTCAAACAGGAGTGAATAAGCACTGAGCGTTGACAAGCTACAGCTTAGATTTCAATGCTGAAAATACCAGTAAACCATTCCTTAGCTGCTACCTAAAAACCTTGGTGATGTTTTGTGTTGTGTACTGTGAGGGTAGCAGTTTGAAACAGCCAGCTGATCCTCGGGAGAAAGCAGCTTTCTATTCCTGTAAGAATCAACATTCTTGGAGAACCACAAGGGCAGTTCCACCTTGTCCTATTGGGTTGCTGTGCGTCAGAGTTGACTTGATGGCAGGGAGCAAGACCACAAAACCCAACCAAAGTCACTATCAAGGCGTTCCGTTTGACAGAGCGCACCCTATAGAAGATAGTAGACTTCCAAGGGTTTTCAGAGAGTTTCCAAAGCTGTAAGTCTTAAGGAAGAAACTCTCTCCTCTTTCTCCTATGGAGAAAGTGCCACGGGTCGATCGTTTGTTTAGTAGGCCAAACTTAACCCTCTGAATCAGCAGGCCTCCAGCCAATAAGTACTACACTCATGGTCGCTGAGTTAATTCTGACTCATAAAAGACCTATGAGACAATGCAGAGTAAACTTTCTTAATATGTTTCTTCTGCCACATCTCTTAATTCCCACCCAATGATTGGGTGAGACTATGCAAGGAGAGCATGTGTAACACTAACGGAGGGGCCTAGTCACTTTCCAGTCATTCTCCTGTTTATAAAGATGAGTCATCTTTCAAGCAGTACCACAGAGAGAAAAAGCGTAGCAACCATCAAAAGAGCAACTTCCAGGCCCAAACCAGATGCTCCAGAAACTCTGGTGTGGGGCAAGAAGGACAGCACAGACTATGGAACTGTGAGGCTGTGAGAGGCAGCTTGCTGGCTCTTGAAAGCAGAGGAGTGTGATATTGAAATCAAGGATCAGAAGGAAATGGGGCTAGTGGCTGAGAATTGTTGCCACAGACCAATGACTGCATCATGACTGTATACTCATCCTGACTTGTGATAACCATTAATAAGCCCCCATCCTTATGAGTAATACCTGTTCTTTCTGTGTAATCATTGCAATGAATGATCATACTTAGCATGGGTGGGAAGCACAGTTGGTGTCAGAATTGGTAAAGGGAGATTGAGTGTGGGAATATGGAGAATGTTTAACCCCAGTGCCTAACGCACAGTGTCAGAACTTCTTTCTTGTAAAGTGCTTTATTTGAAAAAAATAAGACAAATGGCATAACTGGTCGTCAGGTGCAGAACATTCATCCTAGGAATAACGATTACTATATTGGAACCTAAAGATAGTCACTGGGAAAGTAAGAATATTCCAATTAAAATGAAAAGGGAAAGAGACTGTGATGATATTTTAAAATATTGTTTTCTTTAGCCTGGTAACGCTTCATAACTGTAATGGTCACCCATTGGGCTAACTGCCAGGTCATTAGTTTGAATCCACCAGCCTCTGTAAGGGAGAAAGAGGAGGCTTTCTACTCTCATAAAGAACAGAAAGCCAGGCTGAGCCTCAGTGGCATAGTGGTTGAGTGCAGGACTGCGGCCCACGGGCTTGGTGGTTCAAATCCAGCAGCAGCTCTGCAGGAGCAAGGCTGGGTAGCTCCCACAACCACCAGAGAGTAGTGATGCCCCCCCCCCAAAAAAAAAAGCAGAAACCCACCAGGGCAGTTCTACTCTGTCCTAGAAGGTCAATGTCATTCAGAATCCACTTGATGGCAGTGAGTTTGGTTTGGACAAAGTGATTGTGACAATAAGTACATTTAGTTTTATATAGTGATATATAATTCACAAGAAGATGCAATATATCCTGAATAAGCAGATGTCACTTTTTTTAGGTTTATTCATTTGAGATATATTTTTCTTGAAGATCATAAGATTTTAATTGTTTAAAACAGACTTGGAATTTTTTTACATTCAGAAGTAATCCTTTGCCATTGTAATGGTTTGAATCATGTCCCACAAGAACTCATGTATATGTGGAATACTAAAATGGGAGTTGACTTGGAACTAGAGTTTGCTGTTGAACTCATTCAACTAAACAAAGGCTTGGGTGAAATCACACTGGGTTTGGGAAAACTCTAAATCGAATGACTGGTGTCCTCAGAGAGGGCGTGGCAGTCACAGTGACACTAAGAATAATCTAAGGTGAAAGTGGCTGTGAAGACAGAAGTCATGGCTTTACACACCAAGGAACATCCAAGGATTCCTGGAACTTCCACGAGCTATTCTTCCAAAAAGCCTTCAAAAAGCCCCAGGCTGTGTTGGCCCACTGACTGCAGATGCCAAGGCTCCAGGACTACGAGGAGAGTCTGTTTGTTTCTGTGGTCTGCAGCGGTCCAGCTTGTGGCCGTTTGTCAGGGCCACCCCTGGACACCAACATAGCCCGAAAGCAAGATCTCACGTTGCAAACATATTCGGGAACCCGTGGTAGAATCAAACCATAATTATACATGCCATTGGACTCCTAGTTAAATGGGGCATTTTGCTATTTATTTAGATAAAGTATAGTGCTTCTCCATTTCAGCTGCTCTTTAAGTGAAAAATAAAATGAAATAGAAGTGGGGGTGGGATGGGGAGAGTGTCTCATGGTGTCCCTCAGAAGACAAGACTATCAGATCACTGCAGTATGAACCTTCACTGTGACCCAAATACATTTATACTCTAAAAGTTATTGATAGAAATATTTCTAAAAGCAGTGAAAAGGTTTAAAGTAGGTGAATTCAAATTTGGTGTCATTAAAAATAGCTGCTTCTTAGAGCATGCTGTTCCCCTCTTAACTTTTAATGAACTCTTGAAAGCTCACTTGAGAAACATAATCAGGTTTGCATTATTCTCTAAGTGGCCCAAACCCCAGAACAGGGTAACATTTTAAAAACAACACTTAAAATACATATAATATTTGAGGTTAAAAAACTTTGCTGTGTTAATAGTGCCATGTTCGCCTCAATATTTTAGGAGCTATACTCAATTCATTTTTTTAAAAGAAACTTGAACTACTTCTAAAGTTGAATGCAAATGGTGCTTCTTAATAATGAAGCATAAAAACACACTGAACGTCTTCAAATGTTGTTCATGAGTGAAATACAAATTGCCAAATAAGCTGTGAAAATAACCTAGCACTGTATCAAGGTCAGTAAAAAGAAAGCATTGCTACTCATGTTACTACCAATCCATACAGGCCTGGGTTTACTCGCAACAGGGCCTGTTTGGGTCGCTCCCCGAGATGGCTGCAGATAGGTTCTCTCAGCAAAGCACTTGTCTTCAAAACACTTGCCCTTCAAGCAAAGGTCCCATCAAAACTGGGGCTCCTCCGAGGCTCTGCTGCAGCTGGGCCTATTCTATTCAAAGCAGAAATATCAGCCCAGAAGGCTGTGCTAATGGTTCTGGGCTTGTTTCGTGTCGATGAGGAGACCTAAGTAGTAATATTGACAGTTTCGCCAAGGACACAGAATAATCACAGGGGCTTATTATGAAGATGGAGTTTTATGAAAATTGAAAACTACATTAGTGAGGGGGAAAAAAGGCCAGGCACATTGGACTGGAGAATAATGCACCTACTCCTTCTTTCATGGCAGAAAGAGCCATGCTGCAAGAAAGTCACTGGGAAACACACACACACACAACCCCCCCCCCCCACATTATACAAAACTTCAAGCACAGAACACAGTTGAAAAGAGCTGACTGTTAGCAAGTCTACATGCACTTTGAGTTTACAAGCATCCTTTTGTGTAACATTTGCCATCTCTCCTCCAGCAATCTCTCATCCTGTGGTAGCCTCAGTGTCGCTGCAAATGCTATAGGCCACATCGTTAGTATTTATCAGGGCAGAGTCATCCGTTGGGAACAAGTTTCAGGGGAACTTTCCAGTCTAAGGCAGATGAGGTAAAAGGAAAAAGGCCTTGTAATTGTGTGAACAGCAGTGGACTATTATCGGATGGGATTGAACATAAGAACGATGATAAGGATGGTCCTGTTTCCTTCTGTTATAGACTTTGAGTTGGAAGTGACTTGACAAGAATCAACATCAGCATTTTTGTATACTTCTATCCATCTTCTAGGAGCCCTGATGGTGCAGTGATTACATGCTGACCTGAGATCTGTGTGGTCAACAGATCAAAACCACCCACTGCTACTTGAGAGAAACACAGGGGGGTGGGGGTGGGGGTACTACTCCTGTAAATGGTTGGTCTCAGAAATCCACAGGACGTTTGCCAGGAATTGGCATTGAATTGATGGCTGTGAGTTGAGGCTTTTTTCCCTACACTTCCTTTCAGAGTTTCCTTTTATCCCTGTATTTTTTCAATTTTCATCAATTCAATTGTTTTTTAAAGATAATTTTATTGGGGGCCTTATAATTCATGTTACAATCCATACACCAATTACATCAGACAAATTAGTACAAAAATTGCCATTGTTCTTTTCTTGACATTACTTTCTTTTTTTTTTTAAATCATTGTATTGGGGGTTCATACAACTCTTATCACAATCCATACATACATCCATTATGTCAAGTACCTTTGTTGCCCTCATCATTCTCAAAACAATTGCTTTCAGCCCTTGGTATTATTTTTTAAGTAATATTTCCTAGTATCTTAGGTAAAAGTTTACATAGAAAATTGGGCGACCGTGTATCAATTTTTATGAAAATTGTTGAGAGAGTGGTTAAATGTTTCACAGTGCACCAACATTCTCAGTTCCATTGCTTCCAGAAGATTCCATTCAGCTTCTTGCATTTTTTAATTAATTAATTAATTTTTTGTGGCATCACTGCCCTGGTAGGAATAGCAAAACCAGCCTTGCTCCTGGAGAGTTGCTGCTGTATTTGAACTGTCAACCCTGTGGGCTGCAGTCCCGCAAACTACCACTAAGCCACCAGGGCTCAGCCCAGCTTCTTGCATTTTATCTTTGTGTATTTTTACCTTTTATCTCAAATAATTCATTGCTTAAAGGAGCATACAGATGCTTATAAGCTAATTCTATAAGCCAATCTATTATCTGGTTGAATAATGACTTCCAGGAATAACTTCAGTTCCTACTTCAAAGGTGGTGTTAGGGTTGTAGTATCTGTTGATACAATATGTCTTGCTTTTTCAGGAATTAATAATTCAATGTACCAGTACGTCCCATTCTATCTGGGTCCTTCTCTTGTGTCGCTGGTCAGACCAGCGGGAAATGACAGTCAGACGCCATGCAATTCTTCTGGTTTCAAGTTAAAATAGGGTTGTGTGGCCTGTTGGTCCTATGAACTGGTTTCTTCTTTGAGCATTTGAGTTCCTGAATGCTCTTTTTCTTCGTAAAATTACAAAATTCACCATCTATCAATGTTTAAATAAATTTACAATATTACATGTTAAGCATAATTTCTTACTATACTTATTCAATTATTTGCATTATTCATAGACTCTCAGATTGCAAAATAATATTTTCAATGCTGTTTTTGTGAGGGTCGATCTCCATGCTTCCAATGTATAGTAATGCCATGCGCCACAGAACAAAGCCGGCCTGGGTCTACACAAACCTCACAGTCATTTCAATGATCAAGCCCATCATTGTGGCCAATATCTGAGTCTATTGCATTGAGGGTCTTCTTCTTTCTTGCGGACTCTTTTACCAAGCATCCCTTTTCCAGAGACGGGGATCTCTCATCACATGTTACAAAGCACATGGGGTGAAAACTTGCCGTTCTCATGTCAAAGGAACAATCTGGCTATTCTTCAGAGACAAATAATTTGGTTCTCCTGGCCGACCATGGTATTATTAATATTCTTCACCAACATAACAATTCAGAGGCATCATTTTTCCCTTGGTCTCCCTTATTCACTGTCCAGGTTTCACATGCATATGAGGCAACAGAAAATATTATGACTTGGTTTAGGTGCACCTGAGTTCTTCACAGTGACATCTTTGCTTTTTAACATTTAAAAGAGATCTTCCACAAGTAATGCTATCTCATCTTTATTGAGCCTTTAACATCAACTTATTGCAGATTCTCTTTTATATGCATTCTTATGAGACACTATTATTTGGATGGAAAGTGCTTATGAGTTTGGTGGGTCTTAAGCCTTTTGGCTTCAGACCCTTTCTCCCCACTCCTGCTCTGCTCTGTTCCATAGGACAACTGTCCCCTACTAGCTAGTTGCCTTGCTAGCACTTACGTCCTTAAAGAGTTTAAAAATCATTTGATGAACTGAATAAATACAGTCAAAAACTATATCTAAAATCAAATCTTGAAAACTCTGACCCAATTTATTTGCTATTTTCCCACCAGAATCAATTCTCTCTGTACAGTGCTTTGCTCTCTCTAGTTGGACAAAATTAACACCAACAGAAAAATCTCAACAACCTCATGTATGTATAAGCTTCGCACTTATCTTGAAGGTGTAGGAGGCAAAGGTGTGGTGTGGCTGTGACATTTGACCTGAAAAATCCTGACTGCCCTTTCTGGAGCGGTACAATAATAACGAAGAAACCATTTAAAATGCTTTCAAAGCGCAGGAGAAAAAAATGAACCTTCTTTGCTCTTATTGTTTTGCAAGCCCTCAATCAAAAGTGCTGACCCGAGATGTGATAAAAATGAGACCATTAAGTAAAAGAAGTTTGCAAGATGCTCTGCTAATTGCAGTTAAAACTCAGAGGGATAATCAGATCTACAAATGTCTTGCAAATACAAATGTTTCTTTCCTTTTCTTTCATTCTCTGTGATCAAGTCATTTTATGAAGATCATTTAAAGTTTAAATTACCTTATGAATTACGTCAACACTGAGAGGCCGAGTAGCCCTCATCTTATGTGTCAATTTAATCAGTGGGTTGGGAGCCTTGTCCTGAGCAGGGCGGCGGGGCGTCCATTGAGTCGGGCAGAACGAATCCCTCCGCGATGGCCGATGTCTACCCTTGGCCTCGATGGAGGAAAGGAGCCATAATTTCTGTTTATTTGTTAGATGGGTCCCAAGCACTAATCTGAAATTACTTTATGGTCATTGGCTGTGAAGAAATCTATGTAATGGAATTGAATTCTTGGTTTTAATATTGGACCCTTTTCATCACTGCAAGATGTAGTCAGAGGGCATTTTCTTGCTGCCAAAAAGAAATGACAGTTTCATAATGGCAAGTTTCACTGGTTATTGAAATCACTTAAGAATGCTTTTCATACTTTGGTATTACATTTACTTCAGAATGACATTAAAGATACCCATTGGAAAGTATTTAAGCTTTTCATGTGTTCTGTAGAATACCTACACTTCCTCTGAAACAACTTACATAATATATTTTATAAAGATGAGGAAAGGCTCAAAACTTCCTCAATTCGATATTGACTAAAAAATAATGTGGTAAAGTGGCTTTTTTCCCTTTTTCGAATTTTACAGAAAGTGGGTCGATGACGGTGGATGGGGGAGGAATGCATTTTTTAAAAAGGAACTCTGAATGTAGATTTTGGTTTTTGCTTTAATAACAGGGTAAAAGCAGCACCAGGCAGATCTCTTTCATAATCTCCAAACCCCCTTCTCTATGACAGAAAAATGCTAAGTTGAAGGTAAGCCCTTCCACAGAGATTAACAGCCTTGGAAACACTATATAAAGTCAGGATTAGGGGGATGCAACTTGTTTGGGTTGTATCTATCAGCAGGTTTCTAAAAATTACTTGTTGCATTTATTCTTTAATACACATACTCAGAAAGATAAGACTAATTTTTGTGCCTGCAACATGTGGACATCCAGTGACATCCACTGAAGTAAAATAAACAAAAAGCTTGAAAGAAGTGAGAAAAGATGAAAGAAATTATCTAAAATATATAAAACTAACCACGTAGAAAAGTACACAATCCTAGGTATGAAAAAAGGATATCTGCTAATTGTGAAAAAACTCATTCTAAAATTTCAGAAAATCATTTAAGTTTGTTATCTCCTGGTCTTTATTCATTGGTTTCTATTCTTTGATCTTTCATGTTTGGGGATGATAGCTGTCTCATTTATATATTTTCTAAGCTTTGCTTTTCTCTTGTTTCATTGCTCTTTTCCAAACACACACAGAGTATTCAACTAAAAAAATGTTCAAAATTAGGAAAGTATTCGGTAAAATTAAAATATACAGGTAATCCCCAAATCGGTACATATTTAAGTTACAATAAAATACACAGAGGAGGGTCAGTCTCACTTTGTTTTTTAACCTTAGCAAAATATGCACTCTCATATTCTATATAGTACACATTGCGAAAGATAGCATTTTCAATGTAGACAAAATGGGCTTGTTTGGGGAAAGGAAGCCAGAACAGACCTACACTCACCAAAAACCAGACTGAGCCCATGCTTCATCTTCAGGCACTTACAAACAACCCCCTTGAAGTGTCGCAGCAATATTCACTGCCATCAGGTAGACACCAACTCGGAGTGACCCTACAGGACAGCCTAAAGCTGCCCCTGTGAGTTTTTGAGACTGTAAATCTCAAAGTCCTGTCTTTTCCCTCTAGGAACGGCTGGTGGTTTCAAACTGCTGACCTTCAGGCTAGCATCCAACCCTAGCCATTCTACCACCTGGATTCCAGTTGGAGGTATTTCTGCTGGACTTAAATGAGAACTGTTCCTTGTTGACCATTCTGAAGAACCCAAGTATACAAAAACACGTATGAAAATAAGTTTCTGGTTTGTGATAAGAGTATGTCTGAGGTCTTGACCATGACTGTGCTACTCCAAGAGCAGTTCATTACACTGTTTCATAGTGGCAGTATTTGCCATATGCTAGGAAAGGGCCACTCCATTCCACATTCTGATGCTACATGACGATGCCCTGGAATGTGCTCCTCAAATAGATGGTCTGGATCCAGATGTGAAAATGGTTTACCTACTTCCCAATACCACAGCTGTGATTCAGCCTAAAGATCAAAGTGCATTGTACCTATCAATTATTTGTGCTCAGAAAATATCTGCAATAATAGGGAGTTTAACTAATTACCCAATGTCTGGAAGAGTTCTGATATCTTTCATTGTTTCTGGAATGTTGCATCTTCCTAGAAGGAACTCAGGGAACATGCTTGCAGGGTATGGAAAAAAACAATCCTGAGTTATACAAACCTGTTCCAAGCACTTGATCTGGATATTATGACAGATGATATTGGTGGAAAAACCATCCATATGGCGAAACCCTAAATTTAGAAACTGATATTGCTTATGTGGAACAGCACACAGATCACATGGCAGGGGAATTGTGACATCCGGTCTTAATGGTGCTTGAAGAGGAAAGAAAGAGTGAAGAAAGATTTTTTTTAAAGGAGAAAACCTATGAAAATATTTTATAGTGAAAAGGTTAGCTAAAGTTTTTCTCTAAATTAAATCAGGGATTTCAGTTGCTTAAAAACATAAACCTAACCTGATTGCTTTGCTAATATCAAAAGGAAGATTTGTGAAGCAATGTGATGTTAGCATAAAACATATTAAGGAAAGAAGGAGGGAAAGAGGGAGGGAAGGAAGGAAGGAAGCAAAGACATGCAGACAATTCTCATTAACTTTCTGACTACAGATATTATTCCCAACCTCAGGGATAATCTAGATGGCCTATCCAAAAGTGGAGTTCCAGCTGAGAGAAAGATCACTCTCATTCAACTCTTTACAAAAGTTAAGACAAATTTTATGATGTGTGGTATTGACTTATATATGTATTAAACTATAACTGTTTAAAATTTATAGATGATGGTTTTAATCCCCACAACAAATAAAGATCAAATTTATAAGGACACTGATAATAAAAGGCAATAATAATAGAGGGCAGAGGAAACAAATGACTTGCATCAAAATCAACTTAATGACAGTCACGAAATGGAATACCATCATAAAGGGGGAACTTCTTGTAATTAGAATTTGATTGCTTAATTACAAATTCAACATAGATGACAGTAGTTATATTTTGAGCTTGCTCTATATTAGCTATCATGGTTACTAATCTATACCAGCATTCAGACCCATATCTATTGACATGTCCATTTAATCTTTAAGTAACTATTAATAGTACATACAATTGATCAAATTCTACAGAGAAAGGCATATGACTTTATATGTTGAATAACCTGTGTAAAGTTATTTGAAGATTGACTTCAAGAGCCAGAATTTGGCCTCATGTGCTCAGTTTACTAATTCCATCATTTTGAAAATTTAGCAAAGAATTAGTCTTATGTCTGGAAGTTGAGGCAGTCTGGAATGTACTGGAAGGTAGCTGTTTTAATCTACAGTCAAAGGCTATAGATTAAAACACAAGTCAAATGCAATGAAAGCATCCTCTAGTAAAACAAGTGACTATGCCATTGGCTGAACTGAGCAGAAGACATCGAAGCTGGGAATGGTAAAATCCCTGCTTCCTCAACCATGATCACCATCATGACTATCTAAGTAGCTGTGTCATCCCATTCAAATGATTGAACTGTTAACAAAATTACTAATGTGAATAAGCAACAATTTTTTTATTATAAAGGATGTGGCTTTTGCACACTGAAGACAAATGAGAGAAAATTAAAAGAAGTACAGGAAGTAATTTTGTATATTTTTAAGCAATACATAATGTAAATAAACTGGAGTTAGCTGCCATAATTCATAATGTAAATAAGCTAGGAGAGATGATTTAATTAAAGAAACAGTTGCCCATCAAGGTAAACGAAATCAGACTTTTTTTAAAAAAAATCTAACTTTAAAACAATTAGATTTCTTACGTTTGGAAATCTATCCTAAATTAACATAAAACAAAGTGAAACAATAACTTATGACCTTGTCGTTGTAAAATAATTGCAGAAATAATAATCCCCTGGTCACAAATTTTTAAAATAGCATGAAATTTATCTCTATGAAGAAAAATTCAAAGCTACATATTTTCCTTTATATAAAATCAGGATTGAGTAATTAGTTATCAAAGCTTGATCCATCCCACACACAAGTCCTCAGAAAATACCTTCATAGGATTCTTTTTGGTCCCCTGGGGCCTTTGTATTATTCGCCTACTAACTGATCTGACTGAACAGCACAGGTGATAATTGACCTACAGTAAGAAGTACTACACTACAAGGGCTTAACACAATGGAATCAATTTGTGGGAGAATGAAAGCCCTTTAATTACATCAAAGCAATCTGGGTTTTTCGACTTTCTTACAGCAAATACTTGTGCAAAGTTAACTACAATTTAGCCAAATTTCCTTCAGACTGACTTGCTACAAAGCAAAAATAAATGTCTTATTTTTCTTGAAGAATCTATGTACTTCATAATCTCTAAAGCAGTTTAGAGGTGAACTATTTGAAGCTAAATTGGAAATTGTCATGTAAATGCTGATAGTCCCAAGGAAGGGGGCCCTAATGGTTATGCACCCCCTGCTCGCCTCAAGGTCGGCCTTGGGAAGCTTTTTACTTATGTTAAAAGTTCCTCAATGCTTCCTCCCCATCACTATTGTGATCCCAATTCTACCTTAAAAATTCGGTTGGATGGGAGGATGTACACTGGGAGAGACAGGAACCGGAAACACAGGGAATCCAGGACAGTAGATCCTTTCAGGATCAGTGAGGAGAGTGTCTACACTGGGAAGGTGGAGGGAAGGTGGGGTAAAAAGGGGGAACTGATTTTAAGAATCTACATATGGCCTAGGGTACAGGCAACAGGGAAAATGGTGAAGAAAGATATCAGACAGGATAGGCTGTGACAAAATAATAATAGTTTATAAATTATCGAGGGTTTATGGGGGAGGAGGAGCGAGGAGGGAGGGAAAATAAGAGGAGCTGATACCAAGGGCTTAAGTGGGAAGAAAATGTTTTGAGAATGATGATGGCAACAAGTGTACAAATGAGCTTTGCATACGATGGATGGATGGATGGATGGATGGATGGATGGATGGATGGATGGATTGTTGGATGGATGGATGGATGGATGGATGGATGGATGGATGGATGGATGGTGATGGGAGTGGCATGAGCCCCCAATAAAATGATTTTTTTTTAAGTTGTAGTCTTAGAAAGGCGCACAGGCACAGTCTTACCCTGTCCTGCAGTTTTCCCGAGTCTCAATCGACAGGATGGCAGTAAGTTTGGTTTAAACCTTAGGACAGAGGCTACATAGATATGTAAGATTCAGAATTTATTATTAAATATAAAACATTTTCTTAGCTTATGAATGTAAGCATTTTCTATAAGCTCCTCAGGAATTATTGCTGTATCAGAGCAAGAATAGCAACTGCAAAAGGTTTTGCATCTAAGCACTTTCATTAATTCAGTTGTGATTTTTATCTTAATGTTAATTGAGGATCTGTGAAATCTCATAGTTTTCTGTTTTTTTAAGATACAAACTTGACAAATACTAGTTTTCAAAAATTCAGAAAATGGCAAAAACATTTTAAACCGCAGATCATATTCTTAATGTTATAGCTTATGTCTTCTGTTTTCTTAGTACAGGAAAGCAAAAAGAAAAATAATCACTACACAGCTTCTAATAGCCAGAATACGCTTGATTTCACAGTGACACAATAATCCTGAAAGTCGGGCTTGGTGAATGAGGCAAATCAGAAATTCCAAAAGTTCTCTTTAAATATTACAATTTTAGCTTGACCAATTAAGTTCACAAAAGCTTACAATGAACCATTGGGAGTAAAATTTAAGAGAAGTTCTGCCTGGGCAGGAAGAGAAATGCAAAGGCTTTAGATGGAGAGGAAATGGAATTTAGATAAACAGACCAAAAGAGATTACCTCTCGGTGCCTCATCCACATTTATAAGGGATGAGAAAATTTATTACAAAAATCCCAGATGACACTGAGCCCCGGTGGTTGTAGGGGTTGTGCGTGGGACTGCGGCCCACTGGGAAGGAGGTTCAATTCCAGCAGTGGGCTCCACAGGAGCAAAGGCTTGGCCTCCTACTCCCACTACCACAGGGGAGTGATGCCCCCCCAAAAAAACAAAACAAAACAAAAATCCCAGATGTGCAGATGGAAAAATCCAAGTACATCTGCTGAGCATGGGGTCCATTTAATGTGGCAGAAGTTGTTGATTCTGTGTCAGTAGATTCCAAAGTACTGGGACATTATCTAGATGTGCTCTCTAATAATCAGTAGCTTACACTGAACAACTAGGAGCCCGGCCTGGGGAGGGACACAAATAGCTCAGGCCACGGAGAGTAACCTTGGAAGAGTCCTCTCCCCTGTTGTGGACTATTAAGAGAAGAGGATATGGAATTGCCCAGACAGCCTAGGACAGAGGTCGGCATACTACGGCTCGTAAGCCATATGCGGCTCTGAAGTAACACTGAAAACATTGGAAGGTCCTTATTTCAGATCACGGTGACTTCATTTGTGTGGTAAAAACATATTTAAGGCTCTTGAGTGATCTTAAACTTGGTACGAGTGACAGGATTGGCTCTTCAGTCTCAAGAGTTTGCCAACCCTTGTCATAGGAAATCAAAAGAAACCAGAGATGGGCTTGCATGCAAGGATTCCTCACTCATTCCCAGAACATTCCTCATGAACTTTCTTGGGCAACTTTGTAGTACCCTTGAAAGAGAACTGCCCCTCAATCCAGAAGACACTCTTAAGTAATGGGTTAAATTTATCGCTTTTTAAATTCCCAGTTACCCACCTTCACCAATTACTCAGAGACGCAGAAGCACAAGGAAATTTTCTAATCTGATAAATGGTGAAAAACAGAGTGTGCTTTTTCTTTTTAAGGTAATCTGAGTTGCAATGGGTAAAATTCAATTCTGTTATGGTATACTATAATTTTCATATATAATGTTAACAACAATAACCATTTTTTAGTCTTTTTTTCCCTTGTCTGTCACCACATTGAGACTTATGCTGTCAAATAATAAGCCACTAGCTATACAGGAATATTTAATTTTAACTTAAATGAAATAAGTAACTTAAATGAAATGAAATAACTTAAATAAACCTACTCTCTGAGAAATGATAGGTGGAATAAATCAAATAGTCTCTGAGAGTACGTGGAGTAAACCAAACCTTGACACAATTTTTTTCATTAGATATCAGCTACCACCACTAACATCAAAGATACTGTATCTTTCTATCATTGTGAAAAGTTCTCATGAAAAGCACTAAGAAGTGACTAAACTGTGCCAACTGCCCCATAACAGGGAATAGAAAAGGATCCAACATAGAATAGAATAAAATAATTCTGATTTTTGTTTCTAAAAGCTTAAACCCGTAGAGATAAATTAAAACACAAAGGTATATCATCACAATGTGCAGAAAACTTTAGAAAGGTGGAACTTTCTCCGGAGTTGGGAATCTAACCCAGAGAGTGAAGAGAGAGTGGTTACATATAGATTCCAAAGATGGAAAGCCCAATGCCCAATTTCTTGTGGCAAGGCGAGTATAGACAGTCACTGAGATTGTAGAAGGCTCAAAGTTTCCCCATTACCCCATTGTAATTGTAATGGCAATCTTCAAAACAGAAGAGCACACCAGAAATTAAGGATGCCAAGCTGCTATAAACGCTGTGTGTCTCTGAAAGTACCCAGGGCCAAAAATCATTGTGGACACATAGGATAAGGAGTATCTCAGGAGACATCGGAGTGCATGGGGAAAACTTGGGGTGGGAAAGATGAATTAGCCTTCCCACCCACATCTACTCACAGCCTGGTCAACGCGTAGATTTGGATACCAGCTACCTTACCCCAAATAGACAAATTGAAGCAGTAAGGTGAGAAGACATGCCTTCAGTAAATAGAAATTTACTGAAATCATATTTCTACCACTAGTAGAATGGCAGTCCACAAGGAAAATAAAAAGGAACAACCATGTGTCTTACTATATCTCCGTGGCTGACGAAATACATTCATGCCTTCCTTACCATTATATGGTTGGGTTCATTATGTCACTGTGCTGGGACTCTGGCATCTTGCCTTCCACAAAAAAAAAAAAATGCCCATTTTTGTCAACAGTTCTAAATTCACAAATAACACTTCTGAGTGTTTTCCAAATTTGGGGATAGATGCCATGTGTTCCCAGTGATTAATGTGCATCTAATTTGTCGATTAGTTTAGAACATCCAGTCCTGATGATATCATAAGCTCAGAGGAAAAAAAACTGTTTTGGTAGTTCATAGGTATAAATATGTATGAAAATCAGAGTTTTAGATATTAGAGAAAAGAGAAACAGAGTACATGTAAGTTAATTGATTAAATAACACAGAAAAGTCATCAGGTATTTCAATAATTTTTAACTTCTAAAGTATAAAAGACCTTGTCTAAGATATGTAGCAACACAATGTTTACTTCAATAAATTCCTGATACATTTGGCATGTTTCAATAGATGATCATGTTGTAGGCCTGATAATTTATTTCATTCTCTCTCTTAGTTGTGAGATTTGTTTCCATGTTTATGAATCCAAAGTTGGAGTTTTAGAGACATGTGCGAGGGGCGGGGGGGCGGGGGGTTAATAATGAGGTCCAAGAACTATATTATCTATGGAACTCACAAAATTAGACATGGTTATTTTATAATTTTATAAATTCAATTTCAAGCATATTCCACTATGATTTTTCTCCTTGAAAATGGTTAATTTTAAAACTTAATGTGCTTTCAGTTGACACATCTCCTTCATTTGATTTTGCAGAGCTGAGTAAAGTCTTAGAAACTCCTAAGACAGTATTTTCATCATTACATGTTTTTAAGGAGGTGATTTTTAAAAGTCCTTTTGAAAACATTATTTCATCATTGACATTTTTAAGAGAACAACTCTCTCTACACTGGTAGCTATCATTTTCATTTCTCTTTACAAGTCCCTTTGCAGTTGGAAAAAGTATTCTCCTACATCTCAAAGTAGGAATGGGAGTCAAAAGACAAACTATTTAAAACAATGATATTGAGTTTCAAAAGCCTATAAATTTCAAAATGATGGTAACACAACAAAGCAATGAAATGTTCAATAATCTCTAGCAGATGATATTAGTCTCAAACATCCAGTTCAAAATGCCCTATGGCTCCCCTACCTTGTTTTATTTGAGCTGTAGTTAAGGAGCATTGTTGGCAAATATGTATTTCATGGGCCACTGGGTAGAGAGAACACAAGTTTAATAACTCCCCAGGAATACTTTACTGAAGTTTTTATTTGTGTTTTTGCTTTTAATCTAAGTTGCAGAAATGGTATAACAAAAGAAATATTTAAATAAACTCCCTGACTTTCTTAAATCAGAAAGAAAAAATAGGTATTCAAAAGAGAAAGCATACATTGAGCAGAATGGCTTTAAGTGTGTTTGAAATCTTAGATTACTATACTGCTATCCTTTGGGTTTGTTTTTTTTAAACTTTCTCTCTGTAATTTTAAATGTGGGAGAAAGAAAATTTCATTGCTGTAAACACCAAATTAACTTCCCAGGGAATAATCAAAGTAGTTACTCCATATGTAAACAGCATTTCAAATGACATCAAAGTTAATGGACTCTAAAAACTGGTTTCAAGAGATTTTGCAACTTTACTCCAAATGTTAGAAAAATTTTTTTCTGTTTCTTGACAATCGCCCCCCTCAAAAAAGAGAAAAATAAAACAATTATGTTTAGAGTAATTCTTAGAAAAAGAAACATTTAAATGATACTTCTTTAACATGTATAATATGTAATATTATAATTGGATCACAATAATTTTATATTTATATGTGTGCACAGTAAAAAATGTTTTATGTGTTCATTTTCAGCAAGACTCTATGTACTATAAATTTATGACATACCACATTAACATCTGTTAGGAAAAGACAACGCACTTAAAATGTATAAACAATCCAGATATTCACTTTATTGTGTATGTGTTTTAAGCTTTAAAAATAGGCACAAACTTGATGGAATATATGTAAATTGTGCACTTTTTTAAAATTAAGTCTTTAGATTTTACTCTCTTGCAGTGTACAAATAAGAATTTTCTTGTTTCATTATTATAGTTTCATTGATAGGTACTCCACATACCATGTAGAATTGCACATATAATTTGCAGCTCTTGAAAACTTTGGTCATCTGTTATATAGCTAAAAGGTGAGTTAGGGCTTAGTGTTGGTTCTAGGTTTAAAGATATATCTTGGCATTAAATTCATGGTGCTTCTCCAATCTCAAGGGGTCTGAAACATCTAGTTTTTTTGCTTATTCAGTTTCAGGAATTTAGAATCTATTATACATTTTTCTTTGGGTCTAATACACTAGCACATTAATAAATGCTTATTGTTACATTCTTTCCAAGAATAACGCTGATGGTAACCATATACTGCAACCATTTGTGAGCTTCTCTTTTTTATGCTGTCATTGTTGCTAGGTGCCAATGAGTCAGTTCAACTCACAGCAACGCTAAGCACAAGGAACCAAACACCGCCCGGTCCTGACCTTCCTCACATCTGTTCCTGCGCTTCAGGCCATGGTTGAAGTCACGTGTGCATCCATCTCTGTGTGCCCCTTGCTCTTTTTTGCTGCCCCTTCACTTTACAAAGCATGATGTCCTTCTCCAGGTCTGATCTCTCCTGACATGCAAAACTCGGTACAATTTTCACTGTGTCGTTGTCTTTCGAATGACTATCAGCATATCTAAAACAGTGAATAAGAAAACGGCAATGCATGGATACATGTTGGATCACTTCTATTCAGGGACTTTTGTTACATAATAAATTATGAATGTAAACACATCACCTTTCAATCTGAGAGTCCACTAACCAACATACTTGGCAATACAGAGGCTTCAAACCACGCGTGAAAGTTGCCAGAAGCCATAGTCACATCCATTTCAAACAGTCCCAGAGAGAATAAAACTTACACGTTGCACGTTCTTCTATCAATCGACCATATGCCAGCCCCTTGTTTCAGAGCTCTCGAATGTTCATGGAGCTGTGACTTAGCACAGGTACCCTGCAAGCAGCTAGTTTCAGTGAGACGAAAGAAAACAGGATGAGAAACCTGCTACCATGTCTACTATAATTCAGGCAGTTGATTAAGGGAAAAACTCGTGCTCTATAAATCACATTATGCTTTTATTAAGGTTCATTCAGACATTCGATTGATGCCTCCAGCTCTGTCATGGCTAAACAGATCATAATGCCTAGGCCAATCTCTCCTTCAGCCTCTTTTGTCCACAGTAACAACAAATGAAATACATCAGCGAAGAGTATTCCTGACAAACATACATTATTAAACCTATGAGAGGCGTAAAATAGCATTTTTGGATGAAATATCCAGCTGTCTAGGAATAACCCTAGTTGTTTTCGGAATCATTATTGGTTTCTTTCCCCTCTTTTTACATTCTATGCATGATTTCTTTCTTGTCTTCAAAAGGAATGTACCCCAGGTTTGGTTCTTCATAAAATAAAAAGGGAAATAGCCATAAACATTAAACGTGAAATCTGCCACTTCTAGGAAGAAAACTGAGAAACGAGAACTGCTACAGTAAAGGTGGATATTCTAGTAGATTCTGAATAACTATATTGTACACTTTCAGTAGAAGCTACTACACAGCCTCATTTTATGGATGAGAAATAGCAAGGCATAGAGGGTACCTCAAATGTCACACAACTAGTAAAGTGTTTCAAACCCATGCTTTTCTAACACAAAAGCCTTTTTCCTCCATAGCCACATGAGAGCCAATAAATTAGAATCATGCAGGGCTTGGAAATGCAAAATCTTTTTCTTAGCATTTTTATACAATTAAGATATAAAGGATTCGATCCTGCTCTTAGAGAGCACACAAATGGGCAGAAACACACAGCCTGACACCAGAAAACCTATTATAATGCCACACAAAAAGGCGTTACTCCTTTTGTGAATTACATTTTGAAAGGAGGATATTTGTTGTTGTTGAACTCCTATATAAATTTTGAACTATGCCTCAATGCCTCAGAAACAGACAAACAAACATCCACTATACCCATTGTGAGATTCTCAAATCTTTCCAAGGGGCAAGCCTCCTACATAGAAACCAGAGTTGCAGTTAGTCCTGTGCGCTGTTCCGAGCCTCTCAGCAGTACATGAAAGCTAAGCTTTGTGTACACGTGAGTCGTGTACTGAGCATCACAGATTCAATGACTGCAAACCCAGAGAGACAGGCCAGGGTGCCCTTCCCTCAGTGCCTATGTGACAGCAGCACCAACAGCTGCAGGCTCCAGTGGCTCTGTGGTATAGTTCTTGCTGTCCATGCGGGACATCCACTTGTACACCCAGGCAGTGCACCTCGAGCACATGTCAGGGAGGCCAGCAAGCTACTACAATGCTGAACTCGGTGCTGCCAAGGTCCTATACTAAAGAGAAGGAAGAATGGCTTGGTGATTTACGTTTCAAAAATCAACCCATATAGGAAATAATATCAGAGCCTAAATTGTGAGACATTGGTTGGTAAAAGCTATGCATGTTAGTGGAAGCCCATGATACATTTGTGAGATCTACATAGGAAATAAGCCTCCCATGATTTCTCTCTGTCCATAATAGAGAGAAGGGAAGAAACTGGTTACTGGAGTTCATTGGCAAAATTACTATAGATCACAAGGCTAAACCTGAGTTAAAAGATTATACAACCTTGTCCACTGATCCTCCCCTCCGATCCACATTGGGGCTAATCTGGTTTTCAACATTTTCTGTGTGTGTGTATGTGTGTGTGTGTGTGTGTGTATGTTTCATATTGGGGTTTATTTCAGATGTATTTTGTTATTGTTGGTAGCCCTCTTAAATTTATATGATTTGGGGGGTATATGAGATTCAGGTTGATGAACCTATAGACAGAATAAGTGAAATAAGTCTTCTTGGGGTGGGGATACAACGTAGAAGGGGGAGACATAAAAGAGCTGATATCAAGCGGTTCAAAAAGGAAGGAATGCTTTGAAACCAATTGTGGTAACAACTGTACAATACTGTTTAATGTGATTGACCTAGAGAATGATATGTATCTGTAATAGGTCCTAACATATAGTTTTGGGGAGAAATCAGTCACTATAAATCTGATTAATTATGATAATTAATCCATAAGCAGTCATGGGATAGTACAGGACAAGGCGGCATTTTGTTTTCTTGTGTGCCTGGGGACTGGGGAAATTGTAGGGCAGCTAGAAACAGCTATCGTCCCGTATGCAATGGACAAATACAGTGTCGAGAAATCACAGCAGAGGAGCTCTCCTATTGGCAGCATATTTGATAGACTCACCATTTGTTCTCTCTCTCTGATGGACAACATATAAAATAAAATGTAGCAGAACTCCTGCATTTTTAGAGTACAAACGGGTAGCAGTACTACAAACAGCAAATTCATCTGGGTTCAAAGTTGCATGTTTTATTCATCTCCATTATCAATAATAAAATACATGCCAAGAGGAAGATGAAATCATCTTTCTATTTTTCATGTGGGGAATAACAAAAAAGTGATCAGAAAGCTAGGCAAAATTCTTGGGGAAAAAAAAACTTTAACAAGCTTTGATAGTCAACAAAATCATATAATTATTCAATTGTTCTGGATTGTGTAATCTCTATGGTATTATCAGTTTTTCTATTCTACTTTTGCTATGGATTTATCTCATTGTTTCTAATAAATATTTTATTTCCTACATCCTTTTGTACCCTATTTTTAAAGGGCCCTTAAAATTGAATAGGCCTACAAACCCCAGAAAAGCTGCTGATAATGTCAAAAATAAGGCATACCGGTGGTTATTTTTTAAGTATTCAACTGCTAATCCAAGACTGGCACTTCAAATCCACCAGTGGGCCATGGAGTTGGATTTGACAACCTCCTCTAGTAAAGATGAGGGCCTCGAAAACCCCATGGAGCAGTTCTACTCTACGCGACTTAGCACCCTGAGTTAGGCTGGACTGAGGGCCCACAACAGCAATAATAACAGGATCAAATGAAGACAGCCCTCTGCAATGATATGTGCCTCTTGGCTAGACTACGGGTCCCTGATTTGGGGCAGACAATTACCAAATTGGAATAGTAGTTATATTAGGTTGCCCAAGTTGGAGGCTGCTTTCCATAACATAATGTAGTCTAAGGTAATCACCTTAGTTGTAATATAATTTAATCATTGTCCATAATGTAATGTAATGTAATGAAGTGGTTAAGGTCATATCATTATAGATTGTATCCTAAATCTAATCACTTTTGAATTATAAAACGAGGATAGATGCAGAGATAAACAAGATAGATGCCACGTGGGACTTGCCTGCAAGTCAAGCACACCCAACATAGGAACACCAGATTTGCCAAGCAGAAATAAATCCACAAGACTGAAACTTTATTTGGATTTTTAGCATTCAGAGCATGAGAAAATAAAGTTCTGTTTTACAGACAACTTATTTAGGGTGTTTATGTCACCACAGTAAATAACTAAGATACCAGGCTAATATTACACATAGCATGAAAAAAATCTTTGTTAAAAGAATAACAACTCACAACAACAACAACAAAAAAGAATAACAACTCATGGGCTAATGCAAATCATGATTGGCAATGTTATGCTTAAAACATAAAACTCAGGCTGAGCCCTGGTGGCGTAGTGGTTGTGCGCGGGACTGCGGCCCACTGGGACGGAGGTTCAATTCCTGCTCCCAGGAGCAGAGGCTGGGCCTCCTACTCCCACCACCAGGGCAGTGATGCCTAAAAAAAAAAAAAACATAAAACTCAGGCCCATTAATAATTGTTATGCTTTTTAAAATACAATACTGAATACATAATCCCTGGAAAGTAAAAAATAATTAAAATCATTTAAATATGAGAAATCTTATATCTGATGAATTCTCTTCCACACAATTCCCTCTTAAAGCTTACTTTTCAATGAGAGCTACTACCCAATATTCGCTGTCATGTTGAAGAGAAAGGATATTACTTTGAGGACCAGTGAGTACTTGACCCAATCTGTGTTTTTATCAATCGCATCCTATGTAAGGGAGAGGTAGACACTGAATAAGGAAGGCCAAAGAAAAATTAATGCATTTGAATTGCAGTGCTGTAGAAGAAAATTGAAAGTGCTGTGGAATACCTAAAGAGAAAACCTATCTGTCTTGGAGAAAGCAGTGAGAGGGTTCCTTAGAGGGAAGGATGGAGATGCATAATCTCCCATATGTTGGACATATTACTAAGAGAGACCAGTCTCTGGAGAAGAACATCATGCTTGGTAAAGAAGTGGAGCAGCGAGAATGAAGATGGTATTTGTGGAGATGGATTGGCACCGTGGGCGCAGTGAGAGGTTCAAACAAGGCAGCTAGGAGGATTGAACAGGGCCAAGCAATGTGTGTTCTACAGCACACGGGGTGGTGATGAGTCGAGGAACTGACCAGGTGACACCTATCAACAAGAATGCATGAAAGACAAATGCAAAGCTAAGAACTAAAAGACTGACAGATTCCATCAAGGTTCCAGAAAATTATTAGAGGCATCAGCTTAGAAAATATATTTCATTAAAAAAAATCAAAGCAGAAATAGAAGATACATTTCCACAGAGTAGAAAAAGTAGATGTGTGAAAATCAGAGGAATGGATTAAAAAGCTATTGCTTGTAAATGAGCAGATAACAGCTGGGTAATTTCAGAACGGCCTGAGTGCAAGATGTTCTGTCTCTCTTCCTTCCTCCTTATCCTCTCCTTCCTTCTCATCCTTCTACCCATCTCTCAACTCTCACTTTTTAAAAATAAAAATCCCAAAATAAATGAGATAAAATCCTGAATCAAATTAGATGTCTTTAGAGTTCCATCTCTTTGTGGTATCTGGATGAATAACAAATAATTAGCATAACAAAATGTAGATAGTGTGAAGGAAGAAATTTATCATCTTCAATACTATTTAAAATTTTAAGTAAATCTTTACATCTTATCTTTATTTTAAAATGATTATTTACGATGCTGTATGACTTAACAGTGTTGGAACCAACGGGCTCAGATCAAGCTATCTGTATCCTAACTAAGCTTCAGTTCATCTGTGGCAGGGGTGATTCCATTAACCTAAGTGCTGTGTTTATGGTGCGGTGCTACTGGGGCCATCCTGACTCTCAGACTGGCCATTTCCCACGTGCTCACCATTATTGCAATCAATGATCCCATGACTGCAGCACCCGTACCAATCCATGTTTCTGTAATCGTCCTCAAAATGATAGGGCTGGCCTTCAATTTCTTACATACTGTTAGAAACTACAATCCAAGCTTTAATGACCTGGTCTCAGAAATAGTACCTAGGAAGCAAAGAGCTTCAGCTTTCAGGACTTCATATTCTTTGACAAGCTACTCAACTTTCTCTTGACTCAGTTTCCCCAATGGCCCAAATAGCAATAATAGCAAATCTGTCTGTTTCTGAATCTACTGACAGGAATGGTGAAAAGTTACCATTGAAATCTTAGGGTAACTTAGTGATCAATGTACCTCAGAAGAGTCACTTTATAACAATGATGGTATTAGGGAAAATAAGTTTTGAACTTTACACATGAGAACTACGCATATAAAAATATACTTGAATTCTCATAGAATCCTCATATTTTCCCTGAAGTTGCTGGTAGTGTTGTGTACCAAGTTAATTTAAACTTATAGGTCATAGTCGAACTGTCCCATTGGGCTTCATAGGCAGAACTCTTTACAGGAGCAAATTATTTCCTAGTCTTTTCTCCCAAGAGCTGCTGATGGGTTTCACTGGATGATCTTTCATTTAGCAACAAAGCTTTGGAAGAAATAGGATCAGAATTTTTAGACATTTTTCACAAAAATAAAGCATACTGTAGTATTTTTAAGACTCTCTCTCTTTTCCCATAGAGAACTGATTAAAAACTGGTGGCTGAATATATATGTATTCATATGAATTACTTATTTAATGTCTTTTCCACTGAAAGGTAAGATGTTCAGTGAGTGACTTATAATAAGGATATGTGTTTGTTGATCATAAATGTATCAATGAATGACTGTTGGTTGAATTCTATAAGTATGTATGTTTAAATATAGATACTCATAATGACACATACACAATCATCTAATTCACTTTGACACTTTAGACAAGATTTTTCAACAGACGTAAAAGGTAATTTCTAAAAACTCATGGAGAAATGAAATTTAAAAACAATGTCATTTTTCCACAAACTTTCTGAAGCCCTCTCATATGATTAAAAAGTTTTCTTACATTTAGAGATATTATATAGAAAAGGAAATTACACACCTTCCAAGAAATTCCATTTCCTAGGGGAAAAAATCCAATCTTGAGGCACAGAAATACCAGAAATTTCTACATATCATCTTTGAATCAGAGAAAAACAAGATCTTATCATTAGTATTATGGGGGAACATTAGTTTTCACATTTTTACCATTTCTTTGGAAAGTACTGTATATTTATTTATTACCAGTTACCATCAGATCAATTCTGACGTATGGAGACCCTGGGAGTATTTCTCAGTGCATTGGTACTCCACAGTTCTCATGGATATCAGAAATCGATTGCCAGGCCATTCTTCTAAGTTGCCTCTTGGTAAAGTTCATTGGCAGCACACCCCAGGACTTTAAAGAGATGATAGATAGTTGATATAGATAGATAGATATAGATAAAGTATACACACGCAATGCAATATACACAAATCCACCTATTACTGCTAAATGAAAACTATTACTATTTTCAGTTTTGAGTCAACCCAAAATAGGATCTTCCTTATATTTTAAATTTTTATAATTATTAAGTAATAAAAATAAACTACTTAAATATTTTACACATTTTCCAAATTTGAAAAAACAAAAACTTTCTTCAGCATGTGTCAAACTTTAAAGACCTGCCATGATACAGTCTTTTTAATGGGCATTGTGTATCTATGGATGAGCTAGATATGTACACAAAATATCGTCACCGACTTGTTCAATGTTATACTAGCAATCTCAATGAACTGGAAATGACATAAACACAGAGATGAGAGATTGCTAAAATATTTCTAAAGACAAAAAAATATCACATTTGAACTGGATCTGAAAATATTAAGGGAAACTTTTTGTATCTTTGGTATGTTCAAGTTCATGAGGCCTTCTTTCTCTCTCACAACCATTTCCAGTGGCACAGAATAAGTAGTGGTGTTTATCATTCCAGCTGACAATGACCCTGAAGGTTTCATTCCAAGAACCAAAATCCCGCCCAGCCCAGCACTATGCTCACGGTTGTTTGGGCCCATTGCTGCAGCCAATGGCTCAATCCATCTCCCCACATGTCTTTTTCTTTTCTGCTGGCCTTTTCCATTCTCATGCATGTTTTCCTTCTCCAGGAACTGGTCTCTCTTGATAATATGTCCAAAGAACGTGAGGTGAAGGCTCACCATCATTGCTTCTCAGGAGAAGTTGGGCTGCACTCTCCCAAAGGAGATCTCTTTGTTCCTTTGTCAGTTCATGATACTTTCCATATTCTTTACCAGCAACACAATTCAAATGCATTGACTTTTTTTCTCCTTCTTGAATATCTAACTTTTACATCCATGAGACAAATGAAAACTGGGTAAGGTGCACTTAATCTTTAAAGTGACATTCTTGCTCTTCATTACTTTAAGTACTTTAAAGCTGAACAGTTAGGACGCTCTTTCTCCAGCTGTCTGGAAATTCCCCACCTTTCTCTGGACCTATAGCTCACTCTGTTTCAGTTGTCATTTCATCTTGCTGAATGTTCACCGAAAATTTTCTTGAAAAAGAATCACTCACTGCCATCTGGTCCATGCTGACTCACCAGGACTCCCTGTGGCTTTCAGGGAAGGTACCTGGGTGCAGGAGTAGAAAACCCCGTCTCCCTCCCCATGCTCTGCAGGTGCTTTTAAACTGCAAAGCATGCAGATCACAGCCCAGTGTGCAACCACTGTCACTTCAAGGTTCTAGGATGCAAATTTTTGTCATTTTTGTTGTTTCCAAATGACCCTAATCAACATTCATGTTGGATAAACAATTTAACTGAGCATCGTATTCTCTATGGAAGATCATTTCAACAGAAACTTGGAAGAATTTATTATCTTCTAGTTTACAATGTTCCCACAAATGACATTGCAATTCTCTGTTGTCCCTATTATTTAAGTGCTACATGTTGGCTTGATTATCTTAGAAAATGTTTCAAGTTTCTCTTTTTTCCCCAATGTTCAGAAAGGAATAAAGCTGTGTCCCCTCCCCCATCTCATGGGAGACTAAAAATCAGAAATATTCATGTCCTTTTCTTTGCATTTGTAACACTTCCATTATTATCATTTTTAATCTTATTTTTGTTCATATATAGTTCAGAAACTGAATCTCGCTGATTGCAGCTATATATTTCAATTTTGTTCCTTTTCCATTGGCCATCTTTGAACTTGTTTCACTTTCTGAATCTTACCTTTAATTTTATATTTCAAGTATTAAATTTTTATTATGGCTCCATGATGCTCACCTTCCTGACATGATCACTGAAGACAAATGTGTGCATAAGCAAAAGTGGTGAAGAAAGCTGATGGTGTCCAGCTATCAAAAGATGTAGTGTATGGGATCTTAATGTCTTGAAAGTAAAGAAGTGGCCGGTATTAAATTTTTATTATGGCTCCATGATGCTCACCTTCCTGACATGATCACTGAAGACAAATGTGTGCATAAGCAAAAGTGGTGAAGAAAGCTGATGGTGTCCAGCTATCAAAAGATGTAGTGTATGGGATCTTAATGTCTTGAAAGTAAAGAAGTGGCCATCTAACTCAGAAACAACAAAGCCCACATGGAAGAAGCACACCAGCTTGTGTGACCATGCGGTGTCAAAGGAATCTGTTATCAGGCTACAAAGGACTAAAAATCATAACATTGCATGCTCACCTTCCTTATATGATTGCTGATGACAAATGTGTGCATAAGCAAATGTGGTGAAGAAAGTTGATGGTGCCCAGCTATCAAAAGATAGAGCATTTGGGGTCTTAAACGCTTGAAAATAAGCCAGCAGCTATCTAGCTCAGAAGCAACAAAGTCCACATGGAAGAAGCACACCAGCCTGTGTGACAATGAGGTGTCAAAGGTATCAGATATCAGGCATCAAAGAACTAAAAATTATATTATTATAAATGAAGGGAAGTACAGATTGGGGATCCAAATTCCAACAGGAGGTGAAGCGACATCCCCTTATGGAGGAGTCGCAGGGAGGAGAAGAGCCAGTCAAGGTACAGTGTAACAACAATGAAATATGTAATATACAATGTGAAATATTCCTCTAGCTCCTCAATGCTTCCTTCCAACCACTATCATGATCCCAATTCTCCCTTACAAACCCAGCTAAACCAGGGGATGTACACTGGAGCTGGAAACATGGAGAATTCAGGACAGATGATCTCTTGAGGACCAGTGGTGAGAATGGTGATACAGGAAGGGTAGAGGGAAGGTGGAGTGGAAAGGGGAAACCAATTACAAGGAACTAATAACCTCCTCCCTGGGGTATGGACAACAAGGAAGTGGATGAAGAAACATATTGGACAGTGTACAAATGCCAAAATAATGATAATTTGTAAATTATTAAGGGTTCATGGAGGAGGGCGAGGGGGAGTGGGGAGGGGGGGCGAAATATGGGGAGCTGATACCAGGGCCTAAGTAGAAGGAGGATGTTTCAAGAATGATGAGGGCAGCAAATGTGGTCTGCACAAATGTATTGATTGTGATAAGAGTTGTATGAGCCCCCAATAAAATGATTTAATAATAAAAAATTATTATGGCTCTTACATTTTTAACTTCCAAGAGAGATTGGTTTTTCTCCTCTGGCTAGTTTTTATATAGTTATCTTTTTTCAATTTTAAAGAAGCAACATACCACATATATTCATGTATAAGCCAAGTTTTTCGGCACATTTTTTATGCAGTTTTTGTGGTGAAATTAGGTAGGTGCCTTGGCTCATAGTTGAGCTGACTTGTAGTCCAGTATATATGACATTTATTTTTCACAGAACTATTTACATTTCTTGAGGTTTTATTTTGCTCTCTGAAAGCCTTCATGTCTTCTGCGCTCCATGTCTTCTCTCTCTTGTTTATGTTCTTAATATTAGAAGTTTTCCTAACTTTGTATAGGAGTCATTCAATGGATAAGCAGGTTATAAACTCTGTATGTCTGTATAATCAATGGGCCTCACAGAAGTACAAATAGATGGCCAAGAAGCTCCTCTATGGGGGGCAGTCTACATTGAAATATGTGCAAGGCTTTTTAATCTACATTAGTTCCACTTCTGGCTAGTCTTTCCCTGAAGGACAAAAATGGTTCAATATTTGGGCCTGAATAGAGGTAGACAGTGAGAAATCCTATCAACTGTCTCTTCATATGGTTTCCTCTGATAATTTTTTTCTGGCAGCTCACCCGTCTCACTTTTGATTCCAGGAAGCCAAGTTCAATACTCCCTTATTCTGTATTTACATTTTTTAATAAAAAATATATTGAAAAAGACCGACTATTAAAAGTTGGGATTTTATGATTATTTTATTAGCACTAATTTTGACATTAAATTTAAAGCTCTTTAATATATAGTACCAGTTCCAAGGGATCATCTGTTTATACTGTTTTTTGTATTTGCAGTCATGTAAGTAGTCTCAAGATTTTTCTGAAAAATTTATGACATGTTACTGTAATATTTCATAATTTCAAATAATGTCATATTCCATTCATATTTTCCCAGTAGTGCACAAGTCCTTCTTAATAAAATACATATTAAAAGAGAGGGCCTAATTAAAAGTAGGCCAGACAGCTCAAATCTGATTTCATTGACCGCATTATAAAATGTAACATTAAATCTCAACAAATGGCCATATTTGGAGTATCTTAAGTGTTAAGATCTAAGGAAATATATATGTATATATATATATCTTTGTACTTATTCTGTCTATGAGCAAACAATATTATGATAGACAAAGCTGAAATTGACTACTTTATCTGACTTGAAGTGAACTTGAACAAGCAATGCCATAGAATGAAAACCAAGAAGCAAAAGTCCAGAAAAGGCCTTGTGCAGGCCCAGGAATAAACCAAATCTCTATGTAAGACAGCCCAGGTTTACAAACCAAGTAGATTACATCCAGAGTGACAGCGAAAATGGGAGCGCAAACATGAGTGCTAGCAAGAGGGAAACGATGCTGAAACATTACAAATTATCCCAGAGCACTATGTATGAAAAACAACGACTGTGCACTAGCCCTCCAGAGGTAGATTTATTCCATGTGCTTGTGTTGCCAGATTCATGATATTTTTTCAATTCACAAAAAAATACACAAATGTCCAGCTTTTTTGATAATGTGTCGAGTAACAGGTGTCCCCATTTCCCAATGACAGCAATTATGTGCAATTGGGAAGCAAATATCTCATCCAGAGAGCTGATTTGTGTCCCTACCATTCACACAGTGTAACCATACATACCTGCTGTCCTTGACACCTGTCTCCCTTTCTCTATGTCTATACTTGCCTGATCTATGCATAGCACTGCATTTTCGTGCCTTAGATGATGCATTCATACAGACAAAGAACACTGCTTTGAAGACTAAAAGCAGGAAACTTGGATGATGTCATTTTCCATAACTGAGCCTTCCATTACCTCACGTACCTCACACACTCAGAGTCAATACAGGAGGTTATAAGGTATCAATACAACACTCACCCACTGACTATAAACTCCATCTTCACTCAAGGGACCTAATTGAGTTATTTTCTCTTTTTCAATTCTCCTTGATAGGACGATTTCATTCATATAAAATAATGCAGTCATTTTAGAAAACCTGAAAACTATGAAACAGGTGAGAAAAATAGATTACTCATAATTTGACAACATAAAAATTGTTGATGCTTTCTCTACATAGATTTATTTGTAGATCTGATTTTTAAAATTTAATAATGAAAATGATCCAAACAAATACATGATAAAACTGCCCTAAATAAGTGGTTCTCAACCTGTGGTTCCCAGACCCCTATGGGAGTTGAAAGACCCTTTCACAGGGACTGCCTGATTCATAACAATAGCAAAATTATTGTTACAAAGTAGCAACGAGGGATGAGCCCGGTGGCGTAGTGGTTGTGCACAGGACTGCGGCCCACTGTGTTGAAGGTTCAAACCCAGCAGCAACTCTCCAGGAGCAAGGCTGGGCCTCCTACTCTCAACACCAGAGGGCAGTGATGACCCAAAACAAAAACAAAACAACATAGCAACGAAAATAATGTTAATGTTGGGGGAAGGGGGGTCACCACAACATGAGGAGCTGAATTAAAGGGTCCCAGCATTAGGAAGGTTGAGAACCACGGCCCTAAGCCATCATTGTTTTATAGCTACAACATCTTGCCCTTATATATCAAAATTTAATTACCATCAAGTGCTTAAGTACTTGGTTTCTAAAAGAATGTACACATTACAAATATATTACCACTCCCATAAAAACCTTTATTAACATCTCAGATTATTTCTGGCAAAAGAGGTTCTAAAAAATAAGTTGTGTAGAAGCTAATTTTTAAAATGTACAGGTAAGCCAAGTTAGATGCTGCTAAAACATGAGTCTTACCTTACCCTAAACAGCATTTACTATTTTCTTTTATATTTATTTTATTTTTTAATTAAATAAACCAACTTAAGTGTCCTCTATTACTATCTCACTGTCATGAATGCTTTAATTTTACAGACAAATATATTCACCCACTCATTCTTTATATATAATACCCTTGTCTTCAAAAAGGTGCTCCTGGGTGGTACAAATAAATGAGCAACATGTCCAGGCGCTAACCAAACGGTCGGAGGGTCGAAGATGAGCAGAGGCATGTCAGAAGAAAGACTCGGTGATCTACTTGCAAAAATTAAACCACTGGAAACCCTTCAAAGCTCAGTTGTACCTAACCCAGCTGGGTCCCCAGAGTCAAAATCAAGTTTAGCAACAGCAGGTTTTTCGAAAACAAATAAGAAGAAATTATATCAGGTAACACGCAGACTACTATCCAAGATTGAGATACCGTTCTGAAATGATTCTTTTACAAGTTGGTGAAGGGCCAGTATTGGCATATATGACATAATGGTTTCAGCAAGAGGGCCCAGTGATTTCTTCTTCTGGGTCATGGTCCCTTAGGCAGCTATGACGAAGGAAGGTCCCCTGTTCAACTTATTAAAACTTCTAGTAAACTCCTAGCATTTGACCATCCTACTCCAACAATTCATTCTAACTTCTTTACGAAGTAAATTGTTAAAAGTGTCCTTTCCATGCCACCTGTGTCTGCTTCCTGCTCCCAGAGAACCAGCACTTACAAACAATTGTCATGCTGGAAAAGCTAAATGCATATGCGCCCAGGGTAAGCTGAAGAACAATAGCTTCCAAAATCCAATTTGACACAGATAACGCTGAAATTTTTCTTGGATAAATAAAAATAAATTTTAAAATACACTGACCCATAATTTAGCATACTCAACTCATCTGATAATTCCTATTATTATTGTTATTTTTCATTTATTATTATTCATTTGCTGAGTGACCACACTAAATCTAGTGTATTTCTTTTTCTTATTTTTATTTATTAAAATCATTTTATTGGGGCCTCGTATATCGTTTTTCACAATACATAAATACAAATACTGTGCCAAGCACCTTCACGTGCCTGCTGCCATCATCATTCTCCAAATATCTGCTTTTTCACTGGAGTTTTTTTTGTGTGTGTGTGGCATCATTGCCCTGGTGGGAGTTGGAAGCCCAGCGTTGCTCCTGGAGAGCTGCTGCTGGATTTGAACGGTCAACCCTGTGGAGTGTAGTCCTGCACACAACCACTACGCCACTAGGGCTCAGCCCTCCACTTGAGTTCTTGCCATCAGCTTCCCATTCCTTCCCCTCTGTCCCTGCTCTTCCTTCCCCACCAACCCTCAATACTTTATAAATTATTATTGTCCTGTCATATCTTACACTGCCTGGCATCTCCCCAGCCCACTCCTTTTATGTCTGTCCTCCAGATGGGAGGTTATGTGTAGATCCTAGTAGTTGGTTCTGCCTCTCTACCCCACCTTCTTACCCATCCAGAAACTCCAATCTCACCACTGTCCCCGAGGGGCTCCTTTGTCCTGGGTTCTCCATATCTAGTCTATTTCTATAATGAAATATCGTGAATTATAGTTCCAAAAGAAAAAAATTAGAGAAATGATACATTTTGAGAAAGGAAATATTTTTTAAAGAATAAACATTGGCAAAGCTGTCTAAATTACTGCTACAAAATTGTAGAGATGTTTATTGAATCAAAATATCAAAATACGGAAGCATTGTTTCTCAACATATCATCCATATACGTGTACACACTTCTAAATGTGGTGCTTTCATTCTTATTCCTTTCCTGAAGAATTTGATATTCTTGAATTTATACCATGTCAAAAATGGCAGTTTTAGTATCCTCACAAAACTTGAAATAATGTTCCTTTTAAAGGTTCTTTGAATTTGAGAAAAAAGAAAAAAGGCTGAAAAAAAAAGACTTTTTTTTTTTGGGGGTGGGGGGGCATCACTGTTCTCTGGTGGTGGGAGTAGGAGGCCCAGCCCCACTGCTGGAATTGAACCTCCACCCCAGTGGGCCACAGTCCCGCGCACAACCACTACACCACCGGGGCTCAGCCCAAAACAAGATTATTTCTGTAGGGTACACAGGATGAAGTTTCAAAAAAATTCTCATGGAACAGACCTTGGGCTCTCAAAGAAAATGAGCAGTTGTTTTGCCATAATGGATTAAAAAACAAAAATTAAAAAAAACAACAAACAGGGCTACATATGTCTTTCCTTTTTCACACCAAAGGAGCTTTCAATTTTCTTAAAACTTATTCAGAATAAGAAACTGTAATTGCTCTACATATTTTCAATAGATCTATCAAGACTACACCTTTGAAATATCAAAAAGCCATCATCAAACATTCTAAGGTGACCTCCACCTTGAATGTAACTGGCCCAGCACATGTCCTCAGAAGCCACCGTTTTGAGAGGATGATTGTTAAGGCATGCTATTGAAACGAGTGCATCACTGATTGAACTTCATTTAGAGTGGTTTTTGTAAAGCTGGTTAGTTAAGTACATTTATGATAGATACTAAGTATTTATTTAATAACTTCTGTAATTAATTTGAGTATACTTGGTGGCTCAATGATAAAAGCACTCACTGCTAACTAGGAGGCCAACAGTTCAAACCCACTGTCCACCATGAGGGAGAAAAAGGAAGCACTCTGCTTCCTTGAAGATATACAGCCTTGAGAACTCTACAGGGCAGTTCCACTTGATTTTATAGGGTGGCTGTGGACCCGTACCCATTCAATGGCAATAAGTTATAATTATACTAATGAAGGCTCAAAAAACTAATTTTAATGCAGATTTTCCTAGTGGAAAATAACTCTATGTGAATGCTTCCTTTGCTTTCTGTTTCAAGATACAAGTCTTAGCAATCAGGAAATGAGCATTTCCACATAAGATTTAAAAGAGACAAAACTTCCTTTCCTTAAAATATATTATTTGTCTGGGTAAGAGAAGGTGGGATGGAGAGACGGAACCAACTGCAAGGTTATACACATAAGCTCCTATTTGAAGGACAGGCATCAAAGGAGTGGGTTGGGGGAGAGGTCGGACAGTGTGAGATGTGACAGAACAATAATAATTTATGGAGTACTGAGAGTTGGTGGGGAGGGGAGAGCAGGGGGAGAGGGGAAAGGATGGAAAAGCAGATATCAAGGGCTCAAGGGGAAAGGCGGATGTTTGGAGAATGATAACAGCAGCGGACATGTGAAGGTGCTTGGCACAGTATGTTTATTTATGCATTGTGAAAAATGATGTACCAGCCCCCAATAAAATGATTTTTAATTAAAAAAAAAAGACTAGATAGGGGCAGGGAAAAAGGAGTGGGGAACTAATAGCATTGATTACTGTAAAATTCCAAGATAGAACTACAGAATTGTATGTGAATGGATGTATTGGATTTTGAAGATATGTCAAGAAATTATAAAATGTAAAAAAATACATATATATATTATTTATTGAGTCCTGAATAAAATGACTTATTCAAAAAAAAAAAAGGAGGGGGAAAGGGGAGCTTATGCTATGGGCGCCAGTAGAAAATATTTGAAAATGAAGATGGCAACATGTGTAAAAATATGCTTGATACAAATGATATATGGAATGTTTTAAGAGCTGTAAGAGCCCACAGTAAAATAATTGGAAAAAATATGGATATTGTCAAGATGTCCTGTAAGAATACATTTCTCTACTGTTCAGAAATTGTGAACGCAAAGTTGCCATGCATGGTTCTTTCGTAGGGTCATTCTTCACTTTACCCAGGGTTGAAATAAATTATAAAGGGAACTGTCTACTTAACTCATTTTATTCATTAGGGGTAAGAAAATTCAGTGAATAAAAAGCAAAAGCATCTATCCCATAACCTTGAATTTCCTTCTCTTTCCAATGATTTTATATTATTTAGTTACTATTATACTATTCTCTCATGTTCCTGGTAAATAGTAAATAGCTTTTTTTAGATTGTGTGCAAATTATGGGCCATCGGGTCTAAATCCTCCAATGGTAACTTTATGTTGCCCCGATTTTGCAGTAAGAAATAAATTTTCAATGTGTTGTATAACTTCAAAGTTCCTTACAACTATCGGACTTATTTTTATTATTCACCTTTTGATAGTTATCATCATTTATGCCTCAAAGGAACGTTGTACCAACTATGAGAGCTTTGGTATTGATTTCATTTAGTTTTTCTGGTTACTGACCCCGAGTGTTAGAAATTAATTTCTGCCCTGCCGAGCAGCTCCAGCTCCCTCATTCAGAGTCAGCGCTCAAAGGCTGGGCGATGAAAGGAGCGCAAGCGCTCTCTGCCAGGTTACCCAGCGCGGCTGCGTTTCAAACACACGAGTCCAGAATGAGCGCACGCCCATTACTACTGTGGAAAGCTAGCCGGACTCTCCAGCCCACACTTCAAAATGGACCTTTCTCTGTCCTGGTGGTCTCTTTCATTATCTCACCTCTCTAGAGTCTTTAGATCTATTTTTAACCACCATTATCCTTTTTTTCCCTTCATATTTTTTCCTATTCCCTAATTTACTGTTTTTCCTTTTCTTTTAGTTTTTTTTACTCCTCCTCTGCCTCTCTGACAATAATATACCCAAGAAGCATGCTTTTCATTATGTTTTGCACCTTAAAAAAAAAAAAAACCTTTTTCCATTACCTGTGTTTCATTCTTACTGCACAGGAGAAACTGACAGAATTATGGTATGGTTTACAACAGATGCTTTTAATTCAGACATTTCCTAAACGTTGATCTTTATTTATTGGTTGCGCTATGGAAAATCATGGCAGTTGTTCAAAAAGAATAAATACTATTTTGTGATTTGAACTTAGAGAAGTTGCCATCAGAGTTGTGTCTATTGACCTTACTTGCTCAATCTATGTGCTAAACAAATCATAAAAGATGTTGGGATATATGAAGTCGAACGTGATATGTGCAATGGAGGACGATTCAACAACTTACAATATGCAGGTAATAAAACTTTGCTTCCCAGCTGAGCCCCGGTGGCCTAAGTGGTTGGGTGCGGGACTGCGGCCGGTGGGCTTGGTGGTTCAAATCCAGTGGCGGCTCTCAGGAGCTGCGCTGGGTAGCTCCCACGACCACCAGAGGGCAGTGAAGCAAACAAACAAAAAAAACTTTGCTTTCCCCAAATGTACATGGCTTGACGCATGTACTGATGATGATCAGAGACTACAGCATTTAATATGGATTAAAAAAGAAAATAAAGAAAACAAAAATACAATTTGCACCCAAAAATCTCAAGAGATGGAAAAATCATATTATTATTAATGAGGTGCAGTACAGATTGGGGACCCAAAGCCCATCAATAGGTGAAGTGATATCCTCTTGCAGAGGGGTTACAAGGAGGAGATGAGTCAGTTAAGATACAGGGTAGGAGCTATGAAATATGCAACCTTCCTCTAGTTCCCATGCTGCCTCCCACCCACTAACATGACCCCAATTCTACCACATAAATCCAGCTAGACCAGGTGATGTACAGTGAAGTTGGAGACATGGGAAACTTAGGATAGATGATCCATCAAGACTAGTAATAGGAGTGGTAATACAAGGAGGGTGGAGGGATGGAGGAATAGAAAGGGAGAACCAACTTCAGGGATCTACATGTAGCCTCCTCTCTGGGACATGGACAACAGGTAAGCGAGTATTGGGGCACATTGGACAGTGTACAGTATGAAAAAATAACTATTTGTAAATTACTAAGGGTTCAAGGGGGAGGTGGGGTGGAAGGGAAATACAAGGAGCTGATACTGGGGGCCTGGATGGAGGGAGGATGTTTTGAGCGTGATGATGGCATCACGTGTGCAAATGTGGCCTGCATACAATTGATGTTTGTATGGATTGTGATAGGAGTTGTATGAGCCCCCAATAAAATGATTAATCAAAAAAAAGGAGGGAGGGAGAAGGAGGAGCTTATACCAAGGGCTCAAGTGGAAAATATTTCAAAATGAATACAGTAATATGTGTACAAGTATGCTTGATACAAATTATGTATTGAAAGTTATAAGAGCTTTAAGAGCCCCCAATAAAATAATTGGAGAAAAAAAGATGGAAAAATTTGAATGTGTCAAAAATTTCAATCTACTTAGATCAACAATCAATAGCCATGGCAAAAAGAAGCAAAACATCAGATAAATAATTACATTGGCCAAATCTGCCGCAAGACCTCTAGGAAATTTTAAAAAGCAAAGATTCATTTTGAGGAATATGGTGTATCTAATGCAAGATATGTCATTTTTAGCTGCCTTGTATGAATGGATAATGTTGGACAATGAAAAAAATACAGAATTGAGTTAATTGAGCATGTGATTATCAAAAAGAATACTGACTGTACCATGGAGTAACAAATGAACAAACAAGTCTTGGGAGAAAAATCACGAGAAAACTGATTTGTCGAGAGAATTGCGAGACCACATCTGTTTTTATTTTTTTAAGGTATATTATCAGAAAATAAAGAGAGCTGAGAAAGTGGTTAACGAACCTGACCACTAACTAAAGGGACACCAGCCACCCTACAGGAGAAAGTTGTAGCTGTCTGCTTCTGTAAAGAGTTACAGCCTTGGCAAAGCTGTGAGGGCAGTTCTATCCTGTCCTATTCTGCTACGTTGAGTCAGAGTGGCAGTAGTTCTTAGGAAGCACCATTGTTGCTAAAGACATCATATCTGGTAAAGCAGTGCGGCAGTGAAGAGGACCATCAAAGAAATGGATTGACATCATGGTTTCAAACATACTAACATAAAGATGAGCAGTTATAGCCAACTCATGAATATGGTGCTTCTAGATATAATTCCTTATATGAAATGTATAATATATATTACATAAAGTGATATCTATTTTCCAAACTATGAGTCGGTAGCTCATTTTTTGAGGACATTCTCTACTATACTAATGGGCATGATTAGGTTGGGAATAAGCCCTGACCATGGGAAGGGGTCTGAATCAAGCCACCAGACACAAGGGGATATCCACAAAGGAGGAATGAGGTGGAAAAAACAGAGGAGCATTTGGGAATAGACAGACACAATGAACTTCTTTAATCTCCAGCTCTTTGGGACTATTCTGATATTAATTCCACTAAAAAATATTATCACAGCTATACAGGACTGGACTATTTAGTTCTATTCCATATGTTGGGGATGCCAACTAGCAACAGCCTGTCAGGGACCTCGAGTCAGTATAAACCGAAGCCCTAAGTGGATGGATTCATTGACAAGGGCAGGTAAGATTGCCTGTGCTAGGTGGCATGCTACCCACGGAAACTGGAGCTCCTGCTTTCACTATACTGCTGTTGTCTCTGGAAAGTACCTTCTAACCACGGCCTTTCTTTTCCAACACTGCTTCTAAGTGTGGTCACGTAACTAATTTTTATAAATCAACATTTGAGCAGAAATAAAAGCTAGAAGCAATAAAAGCAGATCAATCTCCTCTGTTAAGCTTTCCCTGTTTATTCACCCAGATGCAAGCCATGCTCCTGAGACGATGCAGAGGGACAGAAGAAGGAATGTGAGGACTTATAACAACTCACAAATGACCGTCAGGGCTATCTTCATTGAGCTGTGAGTGGAGCAAAAATTAAAATTCAACTGCTTCCTGCCACTGAGAACTTGAGGTTTATTATAGCAACAAACATGACCTACACAAATACGTTATTGACTTCAAAGGTTTTGTTGTTTGTATTTTGTTTTACTTTTTACCCTCGGAAGCGTTCATAATAATCCAAACAAATATGTACATCTATTGTAGGTAGGGCCTGTGTATAATGAATAAACTATATTGTATCTCATTTTTTAAAATAAAACAAGAGTTAAGCATCTAAATAATTCATTAATATTGGAAAATGCATTTAAAACGAAATGGCACTGTAAAAAGCAATTAATCACATCCAAATATCTAGCACCAGTCTATCTCTTAAGTCCTTAGACAATGAGAAATAGCATCATTTTTAAGAGTTTGATTATTATACCCCTTTAATTTTTCTGTTACTGACTTTTTATCATTATATTGACAATATCAGATTTTAAGTGAATTCTAAAATGAACAGTGTTAAGGTTTTGATAATGCTAACCAAGTTATACATTAAGAATCCCTGGTTCAGTGAGGGGCTGCAGCCCACGGGCTTTGCAATTCAAATGCAGCGGCGGCTCTCAGGAGCAGCACTGGGTGCACCCCATGACCACCAGAGGCAGTGATGCCAAAAACAAATAAACAAACAAAAGAATCCCAGAAAAATAAATATGAGAAACCATTAAAATTGTATGAAACTCATATATAACAAGGATTCTCTACATTGATGAAATATACCCCTAGGTTTCACATATTTTACTTCACCCAACCATCCTCAGTTCACATCTGCCCTCCAAATGCACCTGCAGCTTTTCCTTTTCCCTGACTTTGTATTCATACAGCTAAGGAACAAGTCACAAATGTACAGCCTTACCAGGATTGGGCATGAATATTATCCATGAGCCATACTTGTCTGGAGTGGCCAGGGCAGTGATGAAATACAGGCAGCGGGAGCCAGTCCGGGATAGCTGACAAAGCTCTGTGGAAATGCTACCCCCGTGCCTTTAGAACATCTGATTTTTTCAGAGAGATTAAAAATCTAGAGCTGTGAGAGAAATTACCTCAGTTCTGGACTAGTGAAGGACAAATAAATAGCACTACTGGCACAGTGAACACCTATGTTCTGCGGATTCTACCTACCTGTAAACAACTGTATTTTCATTTCTTGAGAAAAATAGAGAGCACAGATTTTTTTTTTTTGAGGACAAAGATGCTTTGACTTTACATTTAATTCTGCTTGACCTAAAGAGAAGACGTGCCATTTTCTATGATAGTTTGAAATCAATATTCATGCTCTTCTATCCTAGAGTAGACTTCATACTATCACTTTGAAAAGATGCTTCTTGTAAGGGAATAAGGAAAATCGAGGGGACTTGGATGCCTCTGATACATAAAAAGAAATCAAACCCACCAGCACTGTGTTGATTGTAACTCGTAAGACCCCTACAGGGGCAGAGTAGAACTTCCCCAAAGGGACTCCGAGTCTGCAAGTCTTTCCAGAGAGAGACCACCTCACTCTTCTCCCAAGGAGCAGGTAGGGCGTTCCAACAACAGAGCGTTGAGTGAGCCGCAGAGCGCTTTAATCGTTGTGCCACAAGGGTTCCTCATGAATTACATAGCCCCATCTAACATGTCTTGCAAATTCTTAAAGCGTTCTTGTCATTCCTTATCTTCCCATAAATTTGAATGCTTCTTTCTATGTATGTATGTATGTGTGTGTGTGTATGTGTGTGTGTGTTTGTGTATAAACTCTACAACTGAGTCAACTCCAATCCTTAGGGACCCTCTATCAGGTTTCCAAGGCTCTTTAAGGGAGTAGAATGCCTCAGTCTGTCTTCCTGCAGAGGAGTGACTCTGTTCTGCACCACAAACCAAGGGGGTAAGAGTGCAATGCTTACCTGACAGCTCCTTTGAGCATATAGGTTTTAAACATAAATATATAAAAGATTAAAGCAGTGACATTCGTGAAAAGTATTCCATGCTGGAGTATGGGGTGTCAACAAGATAACTTAGAAAAGTCTTTAAGAAAACTGTTTTCTATGGTTTCTATTGAAGCAGAACCAGGAGCAAAGGATTGTGGGGAGCAACACATTTCCTTTTAAATAAAAGAGTGGAAACAGTGACAGGAAGTGAGGTAAGCAATGATACACTGAGAGAATTGAAATAGATGAGTTGAAGCAAAATGTGTCTAAATTGTTGAGTAGAAACTGACGTTGTTCTCTGTAAACGACTTCATCTAAATCACAATAAAAAGCCAAAAAAAAAAAAAAAGCTATAGGCAGCTTAAAGAATAAACTTTCAGTTTTGCATAATATACATTTTGTTTTGGTTTGTTGCAGAGCTTTTAAGACGTACAAATAGCTGAATAAAAGAAACAAGAGAATCTTGCCAATATAAAGTAAGAATCCTTGCCAGAAAATGATATGTGGAACATTTACTCTTTATGTATACTCATTGCCAAAAGAGAAAAGATGTGCACTAAATAGGATTTATTTATGACTTCTAGAATGAAACAGCAAAATGCAATTAAAATAAACAGTATTCTGGAATGGCTGGCTCCTGTGTAACTGCATCTCTCTCTCTTTTTTTTTTTTTTTTTTGCAAATTGAATTAAGGACTATAAAAATTCAGGTAAAGTGTATCTTGTAAGGAAGCTAACTATTTCATTTAAGTTACTAGACTTGAAATTTTTGGTAAAGATGCCACATGGATAGAGTTATATGCACAAAAGAACTATATCATCAGTTGAAAATACATTCATTAAAAAGTACATTTTACTCAGCAATGGATGAATAGCTATGGTAAGCATAAAAGCAGTAAAATACTATTGTCCTGGGGGTCTTCACCATCTAATGGGGAATGCTAGGTCATGGAAATATTAAAAAACAAAAGCAAGTGCATAATAATAGAGCACGAAAAAGATTCACAACATAGGTAGGTGCTTAAACAGCAGTTCTTTGGCTATGAATTAGCTTTATTACAATTGCATTATTGCATTAGCATTTTAGGAAGATAACACCATCCATAAAGATGGCATACTTTCATTAAGGAACCAAACCCAAAATACTAGAAGACAATTTCATTTTTTCTTTTAAAGGAAGATACCATTTAGGTAAAATCTTTTAAAAATATATAGCTTTCTATATACTTATATGTAAAATTTAATTTTATATTTATTAGCATTTATTTTTATATAACTGCTACTATAGGACAAATAAACAAATGGAAAACAAAGGGTAAGGATAAGCAGAGAGAATATTTAATAATAATACATTTTATTTTTTTTAAACTTAGGGTGAATCTAATTAGAGGATAAAATTAAAAATCTAAAGAATCATCAAAAGTCAGAATTAGACTACAAAAAAAAGATTTTTAAATGACAACTCACTTTGATATATCTGTATTTCTTTCATTTATTTATTCTCTTCTTATTCCTTCTATTCCTGATCTTGTTTCCACTAGGTTTTTAGAAATTCCTAGGGGCTACCAAATTCTCTTTGTATTCCCCAGGGCAAGAGTCTTAGGTTTTTCCCAATTCCTTTGTTAATGGTTCTGATGGTTTGGAGTTTTACTTCGAGGTCTGTGATTCACCTTGAGTTTGTTCTTATGCATGGAGTGAGGTAGAGATCCTGTTTCATTATTCTACATGTAGATTTCAGCATTTCACTTATCGTTTGCAGCACCATTTGTTAAATCGGGCCTCGCCCTCCCACTTGATGCTTTGGGGGCCCTTGTCGAAAATCAGTAGTCTGTATGATAATGGTTTTATTTCTGGGCTTTCTATTTTTTCCCATTGGTCTGTTTGTCATTATGGCAGTACCACACTGTTTTATTTATTTTTTTTTTGACCTCTGTGGCTTTGTAGAAGGTGTGAAAGTCAGGTAAAGTGAGTCTTCCAACTGTGTCCCTGTCTTTAAGGAGATCTCTGCTAATTCTGGGCTTCACTCCCTCTCCATTTGAAATTGGGGGTCACTTTTTCCAGTTCTCTGAAGAAGGTTATTGGTATTTGAGTCAGGAAAGCACTGAACTGAAGTTTTATGCTTTTTACTTTGCCTTCAATTTTTCTTTCATCTCAACATGTATTTCATACCACTTTTTCCTTTAAGAGATATTTGTCAACTTAATGTAACTGTAATAATGCCATACATTTCCTTTTCTTCTTTCTCTGGGTCTTTTACATCACTTATTTTAAAGCCTTTGTTGATGTTCATTTCCCCACCAATTTTGTTGCTTACAGGTTTGAAGCCCGCTCTTAGCTTTCTCAGTGATAGTTTATCAATATGTTATTTGTCATCTTTATTCTCTTTTGATTTGAACTTCTTAGCAGAGAGATGCAGGATTGAAAGCAAATATCAATGTAACAAAATAAGGAGGAGGTGGCTATTAAACTCCCTGCTATCTCTGATCTTTTTTAACCAGGAGTTCTGAAGAAAACATGCATTCCCTCTAAAATATCAATTGCAGAAAAGTAAGTGACAGAGCATCAAAGCAAGGGTTTCCATTTTGTAAATCTTAATATTTGAAAAGCATCTTAAGGTTGTTGTTATTATGTTAAGTGCCATTAAGCTTTCTAACTGCTTTATAGGTTCATTATGAATCAGAACAGACTTCATAGCTGTTGAGTTAGTAGCAAACTTTCAGTGATTCCATAATATCACAGGACTGAACAAATGATTTGGCTGATTTCCTAAAGGAGACTGTTAGGCCTTAAAATACATCAGTTAGGTACACGAAGTCAGCTACTGAAACAAAGTCTGAAACCTTAACTTTAACTTACATAGCTTGTCTGTCAATTCACCACACTTTAGTGCATTGTGTGCTGCTCTATACTGTAAGGTACTCTATGTCACTTGTATTTCAAATACCAGAAGGGACCTTTAAAGGGGGGTCTAAGCAGAGCTTCAAGAGTAAGAACACAATCACTCTCACTGCCATTGAATTAATAATGACTCAGTGATCGCTGGTGGAATTCTAAGACTGTTTACAGTCTGCGTGCTGAGGAGCTGCTGCCATTCCTTTTGAACTGCCAACCATGTAGACTGCAGTCCAAGCAGACATCACTACACCATCATGACTTCCAAAGACAGATAATAAGGAAGCAATAGGCCTTTCACTCCTGAGAAATTAGCCATGAACAGACACCCTATGGATAGCATGGAAACATGGACAGAAATGGGAAACACCAGGAATCGTAGTGAGATGGCCCTGGAAGATGAGCCCCTCCAGGGAGAAGGAAGCACTCAAACTCTGACTAAAGAAGAGTTACCGTCTCCAAGTAGAGTCGAAGACAATGATTTAGGAGTAAAGCTCACTGAAATAGAAGTTTGGGGATCAGCATTTGTTGATGGAGCACAACTCAAAAAGAGAAGAAATCATTTAGTAAGTGGAAGTTGGAATGTGCAATTTATGAAGCCAAGAAAATCTGAAATTGCTAAAAATGGAATGGAACACATAGAGGTTAATAGTCTAGGTGGTTGTGAGCTGAAGTGAACTGGACTTGCTCACTTTGAGTCAAAAAATTAAATGGCTTACTATACGAGGAAATGGCACAATTAAGAGGAATGGCATTGAAGTCATTCTCCAAAAGCACATTTCAGGAGCTACCTTGAAGTAAAACATTGCCTATGATAGGATATTGTCTATCGAAATACAAGAAAGTTTAATCAATACAACTACTATTCAAATTTATAAACCAACCACCAAAGTTCCTCATGACAGAACTGAGCACTTTGCATTGGAAGAAGTAAGGCCAGAGTGCTCCTAGGATGCAGAATAGCAAGACCGTCCATGTCTTGCTTACTTTGGAGATGCTGTCAGGAGAGGCCAGTCGCTGGAGAAGGATATCATGCTTGGTAAAATGGCCTTTGACAAGATGCACTGACACAATGGTTGCAAGGCTCAGCCAAGGAACAATTGAGGATAGCAAGGGACCATGAAGGGTTTCTGTTCTGTAAAAGGTCACTATGGATCGGAGTCAACTCAACGTCATTGATCAACACCATCCCCAATAGATGGTAAACTCCTAAAACATTAGAAAAAATATGTTTTCCATTTGGATGTCCTCTGTGGCACTTCCTGTATTTATAAATATTTATAAAAAGAAGGCTTTTTGAAAAGAATAAATGTTCATTCTCATTTATATTAATTATGGAGGTATGTGTGTGTGATTCCCACTTACCAAATCTTATGCCACATATATTCTATATCTCTTCAGATTTTACAATCATGTTATTTTGCACATAACTCATGCTTTCATGTAAAACAGTATGACATTACAAAGAAATCACATTGTTAATATCAAAATAGCTATACATGTATATATACATATATGATCAAAAGGCCAATCACTGGGCATCCTCAGAGAAATCACTTCTAGTATGAAGTATTAAACAGGGCATCATTAAATAGTTCAAAAATAGATGTGATATGCTTTCCTAAGAATTTCTAAATAAAACAATATTTCTAAATAACTTTGTCATTCTGCTTTGAAGGTGCTTCTTGTAGTATAAAAAAAGTGGATGACAACTTTCTTAGCAATGGTTCCTACTTCAACGCTCAAAAGAATAACAGAATAAACAAATTCCAGGTTTAAAATATAAAATGTTGTTCTAGGTCTGTATGTACTAAATTCCACCTTGTTCAAAGAAAAGATCTAGCCATTGTCTTTGGCTTCTAAGAGAGAATTTCCAACACCTTCATTTGCCTGGAGATGTTAGGTCATTGCATATAGTCTCACAATGTGATTTGGTCTTGGTACTGGATCCATATACCTATATCATACCTGGATATTTAGATAAGCCACTTGGACAATTGGATTGATTGGACAATCAATCAACCATGGGTGCATAAAGGTGTCAGTGAACAATGAAGCTTAAATGAGCTTCTCTGTCTGGCAATACCCTGGCTCTATTTCCATAAATAAATACTGAGAGAATAATTCATCTCACCTGTCCCAGTAGTTTGCGGAACTCCCCCAACTGTCTTTGGTATCTTGAGAGAAGAATTTTTGTGAATATTGTTGCCACTAACTTTGAAGTTGGCCCTCAGAAACTTGTCATAATGTTTCACAATGACATATACAATTTTGGGATCTACTTCAGGATATTTAAAAACAAACCAACAAGCAAAATCTACAAGGCCATCAAATCAATTTTCCCTCCTTCTGAGTGGCTGGTGCTTTTGAACTGCTGACTTCGTGGCTAGTAACCCAAAATGTAACCTGTTATGCCACCAGGGTTTCATTCTGACTCATAGGCAAGGAACCAAAATCTCCCCAATTAAAAATAAAGTTCTGGGGAAATGCTCTTTCTTTTAAACTAGGGAAACTGCCAACTCTGAGAGCCAAGACAATGGCAGGGAAAAAAAAACTGTGGGAAAACCTAAATTGCAACAACATAGTAAATGTCATCCTTTAATCCTATCCAATTCTCCCTCCCATTATCTCATCTCTTTTTGCAAAATATTTTACTCTCTGGCTAACCCATGGTCTCCTGGCAGCAAAATATTTTGAGAAGTGGGTGTTTGAGTGACTGGGTTCTCCAGATTGTAACAGTCATTGGGCTGCTATAGATTTCCCTTCCCCAGGACTAGATTATTCTCCCAGAGTTTATAAAGCATAATAACCCTCACTTCCTAATATTTCTGTGGGCATTAATAAAGCTTTCGGGTGATTCAAAGTTTTTGCACATGGTAGGTAAGAGGTAGTCATTAGTAGTGTCCTTTGAGCAATAACCGCTTATGCATGTGACAATAAACCCATTTTGGAAGGAGGTCTTTGCACAGGATTCAGATGGCATGAAACCTTTATTAGCAGTAGATGTGAACCACTAACTTTGTTTCCTTGGGCATATGATGAACTGAAAAACAAAATCCACATCTCCATTAAAGCCATTCCTCTGTCTGCAAGGGTCATCTCTGAAGCAGAGAGAAATCGCAGAGCTACTGAAACAAGAGACAATAGAGAACTTTGGAAATTTCTGTCTGAAGTGGAAAAGGCTAAGAAGTAAGGCACTAGAGAACATGGGGCACGGCAAAGGAATAAGACCAGAGACCAAGGACCAAAGACCAAAGCAAGGAGAGCTTGAGATAGAACAGAAGAGCAGCTCTGAGACCATAGGACTGTGAGGCAGAGGAGAGGATTGGTTTCCTGGTCAATGGAGCTGGAGGCCAAAGGACATCACATGGCTGAGAGGTCAAGGACAGGAGAGGGAATCGGCTACTGGTTGGGGAAAGTTGTTGCTGTGGCTGTATACTTACTGTTTGCTAAACATGACTTGTGCTAGCCTGCTCTCTAGAAAACTTCCATAATTTTGAATGTTGTCTACTGCAACAATCAATGCACTCTCGCACAAAAGCTGAGCATTGTGGAAAGGAAGTTGCAATCAGAATAGGCAAAGGCAGAGGGTGGAGGCATATCTGACTTCTGCCTCATGAAAAGAAGGAAGGCCACAGTGGGTTCATCCCCTTACTTCCCTGTATTGTACTCCTCTAATGCATCAGCAAGGAGACTCCGTTCTAAGATAAGATCAACTCAGAAAATGTATGCCCTTAAACACTAGCTAGCTTCTGTCCTTTGCTATCAGAGGTAGATGCCAACATATTTTTTTAATGAAACCACTTTTAATTGAATCGGTTACCATTTAAATACCCTGTGCAGGGCTGTAAATTTTATCTGGTGCTTCTAGCCAAAGTTTCTGTATCTCCAACCAAACAACCTTTTCCTTTGTGGGTAAGAAGCTGGGGGAAGACACTGATTGGATTCACTGGGATTGGCAGCCTGCTGGGTATAAAATGACCTATCTCTGAAGGAGGAAGGGGAATTTCACAACAAGCAAGAATCAAAAGTAGAGTACATCCTCTGGACCATGAGACCTCTTGGGCAGTGAACTTCCTACATCTGCTAGGCAGTTTTGACAAATGGAATGCAGAGGAGCAGCAGCAGCACTTGAAGCTACAGCATGAGACTGAGTGGTGGGCTTCCCAGCCCACAGAGCAAGTAAAAATGAGTGCTTTTGCACAGGAGGCTGGTTTATGTATGGAGTGTGGTGCCTCTGGGCACTGAATTGGAAGAGCTGTGCCTACGGATCCACACAGTAGAATGTCTCTGGGCACTGAAGTTGAGGGGCTTGGTTCAAAACCCCATGAATGCTTAAGGTTGAGGTTTACAGAGAAGTAACATAACCTTTGGCATTTTTCAGCTGCCCCAAAGGAATTTTTTTAACATGTCTTGAGTGAACATCTGTATCCTGAGCATTTTTCATCTGCATTGTAACCTCCACCATAAACCCTCAAACAATAAAGTTTATTGTTAACTTTCACAATAAACCCTGAATTTATATTGTCTGCGAATTCTGTGGGACCATTACAATGAATTATAGAGCCTTTGGGGAAAAGTAGAAAGAGTCTAAGATATAGGACACAGAATATTAATGAATGATCTCCACTACACTCACTGACTGCATAGATTGAAGCTCAACACCCATCGCATTGAGTTGACTCGGACTCGCTGGGAACTGATTACGGAAAGAGTGGAACTGCTCATTTCGGCTTTCTCAGACTAAACTTTTGTGGGAGAAGACTGCACATTTCTCCTGTGTCACATGTGGTAGCTTCACACAGCTGACCTTGTAGCTAGCAGTCAAGCACTTTATTCACTGCAGTACTCGAATCCTTCCACATCTACTACACCTTCATGAATTCTGGTGTGTTCTAGTTTGAAGAGTTGAAATTCACATTTTTGTTTTTTGGGGCTTTTTTGGGGGGGGCATCACTGCCCTCTGGTGGTCGTGGGAACTACCCAGCCCTGCTCCTGAGCGCCGCTTCTGGATTTGAATTGCCAAGCCCGTGGGCCGCAGTCCCGCACTCAACCACTTACACCACAGGGGCTCAGCCCGAAATTCACATTTTGTAGAAAGTTCTGGATAAAAATTTTTATTGTGGTTTCATTTCTCCTTATGACTATGCAGGATTTATAAAAGAGATGGTCTTTCTGCCATAAGCTTGCCATGAAAACATTTAATTTTATGAGGGTCCTGTCCCACTCTTGATGGTCTTCAAAAGAAATAGCATTGGATTTTACTTTTGGTCACTAGCAGTTACTTCATGGATTTTCACTCTTATCTGCGTTGTTGCGTCCTGGTCTTTGATTTGCAGCAAAGAGCGTACCAGCTAGCTGCCGCTGTATAGAATTTAGTGATTTAAAACAATAAACATCCATATTTTTAAAGATCTTTGGGGTCGGCTAAGTGGTCCTCCAGAACCTGAACCAGTTCTATTTGGGCTATATGGTGACATATAGCCAAGGTTAAATTTAATACAGATAGCTACAGGAGCTAGAACCATTGCCCTGAGTTCTTTTGCAGGAGGCATCTCTAAAAGCAAACAGTATTCAATGTGCCACTAGCCAAAGCAAATCACATGAAAACAAGATTCATTTTTTACCACCTATCATCCAGGGTCAGAGTTCCCGATTTCTTAAATCTGGAGTAGCCTTTTAACTTATCCTAACAAATCGAATATGGTAGAGATGAGAATGTCCTATTTGGGAGTCATACCTTAAACAGCCTTGACTGTTTCTGCTCTGGCTCTTTTAGAACTCTGAGAACCAATAAAGAATCTCTGCTGTGAAGAAGTCCTACATGGAAGGAGAACCTACACACTCCAGGCAAGAGACATGGAGAGCCCATCTTGAACACATCAACCACATCAGATGAGGGCAGACGCATGTGACGGCATGCCCCCCAGCAACTTTGTGAGCATTTCATCCTACCAATTCCTTTGCCTCGAGTAGTTTGGTCAATTTAAATCTCTAGAGTGCTTTTTGTTATTTGGAGCTAAACCCACTTTTATTATAAATAACATCCTAAAGATATCTATATATGCGTAAATATATTGAATACTGTGTAGATTTCAATATATGTATTTAAAATGCATGCACATAACATTTTTATATTTATAAAATTAGTTCAGCAACAAATAATATTGTTGCAAAGATTGTCATTTAATACCTTATGTTTTTAGACTCACTGGAGTTACCTAGAGAACAAGATGAAAAGTCACCTACCAGAATCCTATCACTAAAAGTTTATATGTATTTCCCTACAATCTTTATTTTTCAAATTTTATTCTGTAACATCTTTTCAAAACAGTTTTGTTAGTACTTCAAACTTTAAATAGCTCTTCATCCACATGTCATACTATAATCTTTACATATGCACGTATGTATTCTAAAATCAAACCTTGGTTTACTTATATTTCTCTTATTTTTTTATTTTTTCCCATAATTTTTGACAAACTATTACAGCATGTACATTTTCTGTCATTTAAAATTCAAACTAATTATTTTAAATACCCAGATTACTTCATCATATAAAGTTATCATAATTGAATTATTTCCTTATAATTCGCACCCGGATTGTGTGGCAGTCAACCAACCTGCTGTCAATTTCAGGATAGGAAGTGTAGGGCTGGAGTCTAGCCTGTCGATCTTGAGATAGCCAATGAGACCTGTGTGTGCAGATGGCTTTCTCCTCAGAGCTCTGGGGAATCCGACCGTATTTCCCCCTTGGAGTTGAGAGATTCGTGACTCAGTCCCTTGGAGAAGCTTCTACTGACAAGACACAAGGCTGACTTCCTGAGAGACATTGCAGCAGACGAGACACATGGCAGCATGCTGAGAGATGGTGAGTCCTGGAAATTGGAGGAGTCACTGGGAGACCCCTGCGAGTGCTGAGATGCTTCTACTGCCACAGGATACACAGACTCTGCACCCACTGGCTTGTGATTGTCCCCGTGTCACTGCATGTGCTTCGTGAGACTGAAGAGGACTTATGGATTGGTATTGGACATATGGGCTAATATGACTTTTGACCTTGGGCTAGACTGGATTGGGATGTTTTCCTAATGTACAGTTGCTCTTGTACACAAAACTCTTTCTTGTACACATATGAGTGTTTATGAACTTGTTTCTCTAGTCTACCCAGGCTAACAAAGACTGGCAAATATAAATTTCACAAGAACAAGTCTAAACTTTTCTGAAAATACTGATATGTCTTAGAATGTGGAAAACCTGTGTTCAAACCCCTGGTATATATCTAACTTCATATAATTTTTAACAATAGTACCTTTAGAGAAGTTACATATAGTCATACTCTTATCACTAGGTTAAATCTAAATGATATCCTAATGGCTATTCAAGTTTACATTTTGTTACCCATGATGTTATATATTCTAATATATTTATAGTTCTTTGGGAACTATCTTTCGATCTGTTTTCCATTTACATCATTTACTTTCTCATTACTTTTAATTCTTATCAAACTACTATTTGTTGAAAATATCATTTTTCATGGAACATGGTGAAAAGCAGTCATTTGATTAAAGGAGCTATTCAATTTTTTCTAAGTCCTCACCCTGCAAAGAGTATTTAAACTCAAAAGCTTCTTCTTCTCATTCTTGTAATTTTACATTTAACACAATGATTCACTGAAGCCATTCAGATAATTTTTCCTGGGAAGTATAACAAGAGCCTCAGTGGGGCAATGGTTAAGCTCTCAGTACCTATCCAAAAGTGCTGATCATTGCCATCCACCAGTTGCTCCATGGGAGAAAGATGGTGCAGTCTATTGTCACAGAGATGGATAGCCTTGGAATTCTTGGGGGGGGAATTTGTCTTCGCGCCTTTGGAGTCTTGATTGCTAGTGGCTTAGGTGTGAGTCTGCTACCTACAGATCAGCAGTTCAAATCCCCCAGATATTCCTAGAGAAAAAGATAAGCCTGTCTGCTCCCCAAAAGATTTACAGTCTTAGAAACCCTGGGCTTCACTTCTTCTCTGTCCTAGAGGGTCAGCTGTGAGTTGGAACCCATTTGATGTCACCTGGTCTGGCTCTTGGCTTTATAGCTTCACAAATATATCAAAATCAACTGTGTGGCAATGGATATGGTTTGGGGTAGTTTAAGAAGGAGGCAGCTCTCTAATTTGAGTTGTAATTTTCTAATAGCACATTCATCAATACTATGCATTGAATGATTTATTCTATTTGTGATGCTTCTTATGAAATATTAGGTTCTAGCTTATCCTAGTATCTGAACAATTTCATTTTTTAAATTCACAGACCTATCAGTTCTAGGGTACATATCAATTAATCATTTGAATATTGAGTATAAATTCTCCTCAGAGCTATTATCTTACAAGTCTACTTATTGGAAGCAATTTTTAAAATTTTCTCCATTTGTAAAATCCACTGGAGTCATAATTTGATGAGGGGGAAAGGGCATTTTTATAACACAGAATTATCTTCTAAGAACATATGTTCTATTTCTTAAAATTCTATTTTTTACTGAAGTGTGATGCTTTTTATACCCATATATTTCTAATACATTTTGGATAATGCTATTCATAGGTGTTTCATAAGAAATTTTATAGTTACTTATAATGTGAACAGTCTATCACAATTGATTTCTTACACATATTTATGTGGAACTCATATCAATTCTAAGAAAATCTTAATTGATTATCTTGGGTACTATACGTATAAATTCATATTTACAGGTTCCTAAAGTTTATTTTATATCTCCATAACCTAGGGTTATAAGAGTCCTGGTAGTGTAGTGGATTACAAACTGAGCTACAACTGCAAGGTCAGCAGTTTGAAGCCACTAGATGCTTTTTGGGAGTGAGATGAGGGTTTCTAGACCCCCCAATATTCACAACTTTGGAAATCCAAGGGAGTTTTGTTCCTGTCCTGTATGATCTCTATGAGTCAGAATTGACGTAAGAGTAGTAACTTTTTTATTGCCTTGGGAAAAATGGAGGACAGAGCGCTGCTGACACTAATGATAGATAATCCTTTCAATTAACATCTTCACATAAAAATCCAAGTCCTGTAGGAGTAGATATGATCCACCAAAGAGATGGTGGACCTTTCTGCTGCCCACACTCCCTACATAATGAGGAAATACTCGCTTTCAAAACCCTGACAGAGCCTGTTTTAAGTAAGTAGAACAATCAGAGTCATTATTCAATTATGATTGCAAATTGAGTTCAGCTAATAAGAGCAATTTGATCCTCATATTTTAGTGATATTACTATTCTATTTCAAAGTAAAATGGTATATTAAAAATGCTAGGTTGCTGAATTCTGTATGCCTATATTTTTACCTATACAAACATTGAGTAGAATCAGTGAATAACAATCTAATTTTTCAAATACCACTAAGAATATTAGTGGATCATATTCTATTTATAAAATACTAAAAACAATCCTGTTAATTTGGATATAAGACCTTTTTTTATAAAAAGTAAAAATAGCTTTCCTTAATTTATATCATTGTCTTGATAATTAGGCCATCAAAATTCTCAGTCTTTCATGATATCAACATCATTAATCTGCACCAGACTTGATTACTTATAGAGGACTTATCCTTCTGTTGGAGTAAAAATTATTTTTAATAATCTCAAAGGGTAAATGATGTTACTAAATAAATGAACATGTGAAAACCTAGCTATATTCAATTAGGCCTTATTGCAACAAATATGTATTATTTTAAGGGTATATATCAACCCTAAAAATCTGGTTTTAGTAATTTTATCTTCAGGCATATCACATATTAGTTTTATTCACAATTTTAAAAACAGCCATTTTATCTGATATTAGCCTTTGGTTTATCTCCAGCAACCTAGGAATTTTCAAAAAGTTATTTAGGTATATCTATATTGAATAGTGATCTCAAAAAGCCTCCCATGAAGAATATTTTATAAATGAGCCCTAAGTGTTCCTCTGGTGGCACAGTGGGTGAGGTGCAGGGCGGCTGACCACAGAGTCAGCGGTGAGAACCCTCCAGTGCTCTGCCGGAGAAAGACAGGGCTGTCTGCGACTGGGAGGGTGGACGGGCAGCCCTGGGACCCACAGGAGACACTTCTCTGCTCCCTGGTGCCGGGTGCTGGAGTCCACTAGATAGTAATGAAATGTCTACACTTTATATGAAATAATAATGACTAACATACATATTTTTAATAATCATCTACACTCAAATCTGGCACAATATAAGCATTTATATGTTTTTCAAAGTGAAAATGAAAATAGCCAGTGAAAAAAGTTAAGAACAGAATAGACACAAACTTTATTACTTTTCTTCATAGTTAACTGTTTTTTGTTTTTTTCAATGATTTTATTGGGGACTCTTACAGCTCTTATAACATTCAATACATCATTTGTATCCAGCATATTTGTACACATGTTGCCATATTCACTTCCAAATATTTTCTACTTGATCCCTTGGTCATAGTTAACTATTACTGCACATCATTTTTCTCAAAATATATCATGTTAGCCCAAAAAAGCATGGATCTTTTAATAACTATGATTTGTTACTCTCTTGCCACACTGGTCAAAAGGAACCGTGTTTCAGCGGAACAGAAACAACTTCCCCTGAAGAACTGTCTTACAGTTACAGTTATGACACAAATCATGTCATGTATATTGGTATGCAGTGGCATATCAATAAATACTCTTTTCAACTATCTTCCATTAAAAGAGGGACAATGATAAAGACATGAAAAATCTACAAAATCTCTGACCTAAGAGATATACTAGGAGTCAAAATCCTCAAGTCCTTCTAGTGGTTGCACATCTGCCCTGAATATCTAGAAAACCCGACATAAACCAAAAAAAAATCATAGACTGAAGGGAAATGCAGATGTTGTATCTTTGACTGATGTCCTTCAAACTTAAAAATACTCTGGACATTGATATATCAAAAACTTTCTCCAGGCCAGATTCAGGTTTGCCAGTTTATGATTTTAAACTTCCCTACAAGGTATTTAATAAAGAAAAGCATGAGAATCAGGAAAAAAAGTTCAGATATAAATAAAGTCTATGGGGCTGAGCCCCAGTGGCGCAGTGGTTGTGCGCAGGACTGCGGCCCACTGGGACGGAGGTTCAATTCCAGCAGTGGGGCTGGGCCTCCTACTCCCACCACCGGAGAGCAGTGATGCCCCCTCCAAAAAATAAATAAAGTCTATGAAAATATCCTAGCTGAGCTACATATAGAGACAATTAAATGACAGACAAATAATATATGAATAATTATTATTTAGCTTGGAGGAAGAATGACTGTTTCTCTTTTGACCACAATTTCATCTGTTTGTCATTTGATATTAGATAATTTCTTTAAATTTTCTTCCAATGCAAAGTGTGGCACTATAGACAAGACACAGTAAAATACTGATGCTTTATATCATGTAAATTTATATTTAGCATATAACATGGAAAATATTGAGTACATGAATACATTGATATTAAATTCTATTCTAATGGTTAAATATAAATTATTAAAATAATTGTTTTGGGGGACATCACTGCCCTCTGGTGGTGGGAGTAAAAGGCCCAACCTTTGCTACTGTGGAGCAACTGCTGGAATTGAACCTCCATCCCAGTGGGCCGCAGTCCCACGCACAACCACTACGCCACCGGGGCTCAGCCCCTAAAATAATTGTTTTACCCATTTTATATTCAGAAAAAGGAGTCAAGTGGTATAAAAGACTATGAATTGCACTACTAACCTGCAAGGTCAACAGTTCAAAGCCATCATGTGTTCTGTTAGAAAAAGATGAGGCTTTCTACTTAAGAGCCCCTCCTGAAACCCAAATGGAGACTGAGCATGATAGCGGGACAAAAGGAAAAAGAATAGAGGAGAGAACAGGGGGCAGGGTTAAAAGGGTATTTATAGAGGTTTAAATACAGGCATGTACATAGGTGAACCTATTTATATAGGACAATGGGGAAATAGATCTACGTGCATATACTTATAGGGCTATTATTATGATAGCGGATGGGCATTGGACCCCCACTCAAGTACTTCTTCAATATAAGAACACTTTGATCTAATAAACTGGAATTACATGATGTTCACCTTCCTGACACGATCACTGAAGACAAATGTATGCATAAGCAAATGTGGGAAGAAAGTTGATGGTGCCTGGCTATCAAAAGATGTAGGGTATAGGGTCTTAAAGGCTTGAAAATAAACAAGCAGCCAACTGGCTCAGAAGCAACAAAGTTCACATGGAAGAAGCACACCAGCTTGTGTGACCATGCAGTGTCAAAGGGATCAGTTATCAGGCTTCAAAGAACTCAAAATCATAACATTGTGTGTTTCAGTGATATAATCACTGAGGACAAATGTGTGCATAAGCAAGTGTGGTGAAGTAAGCTAATGGTGACCATCTATCAAAAGATATAGTATCTGGGGTCTTAAAAGCTTTAAAGTCAACAAGCAGTCATCTAGCTCAGAAGCAACAAAGTTCACATGGAAGAAGCACACCAGCCTGTGTGACAATCAGGTGTCGAAGGGATCAGGTATAAGGCATCAAAGAACTAGAAATTATAATATAAATGAGGGGGAAGTACAGATTGGGGACCCAAAGCCCAGCAATAAGTGAAGCGATATCCCCTTACAGAGGGGTCGCAGGGAAGAAATGAGCCAGTCAAGGTACAGTGTGGCAACAATGAAATATGCAACTTTCCTTGAGTTCTTAAATGCTTCCTCCACTCCCACTATCATGATCCTAATTCTATCTTACAAATCCAGCTAGACCAGGGAATGTACACTGATACGGATAAGAGCCGGACACATGGCTGGGGGTGGGGGTAGGGAAGAGACCCAATTTCAGAAACAGCAGGGGCAGTTCTACTCTGTATCACAAGGTCACTCTGAGCCGGAATCAAGTAGATAGCCGTGACTTCAGCTTTGTGAGTATCTTCAGAATGGGCTATATGTGAAGATAACTATGAGAAGTAATATGGAACACAAAAAATACAAACAAAATAACTACTGCTGTATATGGCAGTAGCTCTGTTGGCCCTGCTGGTTAAAAATTGGGCTACCTGACCACGTGGTTGGAGATTCAAATCCACCTGACACTCCTAAGAGAGAAAAATGATGCTTTCTGCTCTTGTAAAGATTTACAGCCTCGAATACCAAACAATGGTATGAATTAGAATTAATTAGTTATTAATTAATTCAATGGCAGAGGGTGTGGTACTTGATGAAACACTTTGTATATGTTTTACATTTTAAAGAGCTTTTTGATCGCTCTATGTAGAAAGTACTTGGATTTTTTTCTTTTTCAAAAGCATACAAGTGACATGAAGTTACCTAAAATCTCATGGCTTTAACTTATATTATAAAAATCTTTTGAGCAAAATATCTTAGAATACAATTAAAACATGAAGTCTACTTGTCATCTGAACCACACAGGAGGTACAGGAACCCAGAAAGAAATGAGCGATAACATCTCACCAACAAGTAATTCGTACGAATATATGTAAGTCTAGAAACTCTCATAAAGCCCCTCCCTCCTCCACACTCTACCCCCAGAACACCCCCTGCTTGTCCTCCTACTGTCACAGAAAATGCTGGCTGGAAATGAGGTGATTAAGTTAAGTGCTCTGCAAACTACATTGGTTCAGATCTCTGCACCTGTTGAGTCCTTGGGAAAGACACCGAGCCTCTGGGCCTGAATGCCTTCATTTTGGTCAGAACTATACTACCATGATAAAGCTATCCCAAATATCAAACTATTCAAACCTCTTCATATTATGAAATAATACAGTTTTTTAGGATGATGACACTTTCTCCTTAGGTAGTTATGACAATGTATAACATATAAAAATATCTATCATAGCTCATAAAAGCAAAGATGTCATTTTGAGGAGTACAGTATGCTCAACCAAAGCCATGCTATTTTCTATTGGCCTATATACCTACCAAAGTTAGGCAGTGAAGCATAAAGACTGAGGAATTGATACATTTAAGTTATGGTATTGGTGAAGAATATATTGAATACCCATGGGCTTCCCATACACCAAACACACTTGTGTTGGAAGAAGGAAAGAGATAAAGTTCCTTAGAAATAAGGCTGGTAATACTCAAGAAGAGGAGTCCTCAGAGAAGTCCATCACGTTTGACAAAACAGAGATCACTGAAAAATAAAAAGACCCTCAAAGAGATGGACTGGCACAGTGGCTTCAACAACGGGCTGGACTACTAACAGTGGCTTGAATGGTGCAAAATCAAGCAATGCTTTGTTCTCTTATGCACAGGGTCACCATGAGCTGGAAACAAGTCAACAGCACCCAACCACGGCAACATCAATGACAAACTGCAGGGAGGGAGGGAGAGTAAGTGAAGACAAATGAGAACACTGATCATTAGAAACATTATCAGGGTCACTCATCTTTTTTTTATCCAGCGTCAAATAATCTTTTCACCTCACAAATATCATCTTTATGTTCATATATTGCTGACAGGGCCATTTTCCTATTGACTTTCATGCTTTTAGGGAAAATTAAATTGCACAGAAACCATTACACTGGGGACATTTTATTTAGGCTATTCATAATTTATAGATAATGTAACTCTAAAGATTACAATCTCTAGTACACTAAAATACTTGTGTCATCTTTGACATTCATATATTCATGATTAAGTTTCTAGATGATGAAGAAGAAAAAAAAAAAAAGAACAGTTGCAGGCCAAGCACTCTGTTTAGCTTTTTACATTTAACTCATGCTGAAATAAGGCAACGTACCGATTGGTAGCTGCGGAACATGTCATTTGTAAATTATTTATATTCAAAGCTATTCATCACTTCCAAAGAATGAAGGTTAGAATGGCAATGAGTCTGAATCCTATCTTCTTGAAACCCTATCTTCCTCATAATAATTTAATAATTTAATTTGAACTCCCCAAAGGTACTGTCTTTAAAGGACAGAGCACAGTAATGGAAACATCTCACTTTCTCACTGCCACGGGGCCAATGCCAACTGAGACTGCAACAGTTTACAGGAGTATAAAGCTCCTGCGCAGCTGCTGGTGGTCTCGAAGAGCCAGCCTTGGAGATCACAACCCAAAGGGTGAACACTGAAGCCCCAAGGGCTCCGTGCTCCGTGGACATTTGTTGAAAGGCACAACACAGGTTGCATGGACTTGAAGGGATCATTTCATTCCATTAATCTCAAGTGTCAAAATTCATAAAATTTTTCATAAAATATAATAATTTTCAGCTCATAATATCTTTTTTCAGAGTTGGTTATGTAAACTCTGAAGTCATACTTTTTTAATATGAGCAGAAAAATTCTAAAATCAGAACTATGTCTAAAAGGTTAGAACTCATGGAAAACAATAGAGGTCTATGTAGAAATTACATGAGATAAAAATATAATTTACTGTTTGATATCAAAACTTTTCCTGGAAAATTAATTTATATATATTTTTGTGGTAAATATGCGTGCAGTTCAACTTTTGTCCTCTTAATAGTCCAAATATAGAAAACAAAATTATAGCATCTCTGAAAAAGAATTATAACATTTTTTCATAATATTCAATCACTATCAACAAGTCAATTCCAACTTGTCTCCTAAGTCACCCTGAATATAATTTCTAAGGCTGTAAATTTTTATGGGAGCAAATAGTTTCACCTTTTTCCCTAGTAGAGGCTGTTAGATTTGAACCATCAACTACTCTATTAGCAGTGCAAGGTTTACCCAACAGTGCAACTAGGCTCCTGAAACAGATGAATTATTAAAATTACAGGAATTAAATTTTTTCCTTTTCATTACTTCCTATGACTGAACAATCCTAGAACAGCAACTTTGCAGCTAATTTGTGAGAGCATCAATAAGGAAGGATGCCGAACACTATTTACATGCATAACTTATAACAGCATAATTGGTTTTTAATAAGGTTAAAATAATATTTTATATGTAAAATACTGTAATCTCTATATTTATAATGAGGTTAATTGTAATCTAATATTTTTAAGTTGCACATTTATCATTGCTGTGTACAAAGACACTAGTATAAAACGTTTAACTTAACTCAAGATCCCTGGAAAGATTATTTTTTAAATATTGAAAGAAAAATACCTGCTATTTGAATATGCCTTGTTTTCTTTATGCCTCATGGGCCATCGTTTTTCTTATCAAGTTTTATCATACTTTGAGGGGGGAAGAAAGGCCCAACTTCTAAAATACTGATTTTGATTACCACATTTCTTAATTCCTCTCAACAAGTTCTTTACTTCAACATCAGGATCCTATTTTTCTGCCCCAACTATACACTGGATTCTAGAAAGGTCCTAAAATTCAAGTCCTATTCTATGAATTACACCTCAATTATCTTTCTGTCTTTGCAGTTATTTTTTATAATTCTGAATAAATGACCCTCTGAAAATCAGATTAGACTACCTTTTCCAATTGTTTCCTATTTTCTTCTAAAAGTATTAAGCACCAACAACATGATAAGAACTAGTCTGTTAGTACATATCTTTTGCAGTTCAATCTCTTTATCATTCATGAATAGTTCATAAATATTTACCACATGAAAACAAAAAGACAAACTAATTACTGCCATCAAGTCAATTCTGACTCACAGACACCTTTTAAGAAAGGCTGGAACTGCTCTCTGAGACAGCAACTGTTTACAGGAGGAGAGAGTCTCATCTTCCACATAAACCATAATAAAAATTATTAAAAAATATTAAAGGTGTTTCCTTCAGTCAAATTCTTAGTAGTCTCTGGAAATCCAATCTGATTCCTACTGGCCATAGAACGGATGCTGTTTTCCATTTCTAGACTATTAGAGTTTCTCTTTTCTGCGTGTGACGATAATTTAGGCCCTCTGCTCCTTGAGGGTCTATATTAAATGTAGCCTTCATTTATATTCCATAGCAGTGACTTCAAGGTCAAGGGCATTAGCCATGCAATAAATATCTGTTAAATGTTATTCCTTCCTGCAGTAACTTGCTAGATATACTACTTGGAAGAGGAAATTCTAAAACCAAAAAATCATTGTACAATCACTATCAAAATCAGAGTACACAATGGTAACTCTGCCATGTCATATATATGATAAGCATGATGTATTTTTGAGTTGTTACATAATACCAAAAATCATGCTTTCCTTCCAGCCACATATGCAGCTGATCCCACGTCTTTTGCTTACCCACTACCATCATTACCACATGACATAAGCTAAATTAGCTTTTGTTGAAGAGAAGCAGCACACAGCAAAACCCAGTCCTATTCTTTGACAAGATATGAGTGTAGGAGTAACTACAAAATTACATAACCTGATATGTTATTGAAGCACTTGGCTAGAGATGTTTTAAAAGACGTCCATCATGTTTTACTTAAAGTAATTTGAAACTTTTCAACTTTACTTTTTATTGCTGTCACTCTATGAACCTACCACATCATTGCTGAAAATACAGTGAGATGGGAAAACTTTAAACTGCTAGGTAGTAAGATAAGGGGTTGTTCCTCTTCATGTCTAAGGATCCCTACAGGAAGCGGGAAGCCTATAAAGGGTAAAGGACAAGCGTAAATTCAGACCTCTGCGCCAGTACACCTGGATGGGTCCAAACCAGGCCAGGTTGGCTTCATTCAGCCAATGGGGTCAACTAGTACCATCAACCATGCCTCTCTACCAAGAAGCCTTAAGAGACCAGAACGTGGAGACCAGGGCCCTCTTTTTCTGCCTATTCCTCTGCTTTGTCTGGCTGTGCTGTGACTTCTCTCTCCCTCTCTGAGCTCAGGTCACATGTGGGTGTGCAGATCTACAAGGTTCCCTGTGTTCCAGACTGTAAAACCTGACACTTCTTCTGTCCTTTATAAAAAATCCACTCGGGGCTGAGCCCCGGTAGTGTAGTGGTTGAGTGCAGTACTGCAGCCCACTGACTTGGCGGTTCAAATCCAGCGGCGGCTTTCCAAGAGCAAGGCTGGGTAGCTTCTACGACCACCAGAGGACAGTGATGCCACCAAAAAAAAAATCCACTTGTATCACAAACCAGGCTTTAGCGTGAACTCTTTCTTGGGCAAAGCCAAGGACTGAGAAAGCTAACAGAAATGGTAACAAGGTGAATGACATTAGTGACGTGGAATAGGAAAGGAGGAATCACATCACCAACTTCTGGTGTTTCCCACAAAGTGGAATTGGAAATACAGAGATTTATTTTTAAAATTAGATTAAAAAATTAATGTTTTAATGAGAACTGTGTGTGTGTGCAAGGTTAATTGACCCTTTTAACCAAAAATTTCACAATGCTATCAATGTGCTAACAGAAAATAGAAGAATTCAATATATTTAGTTAAAAGGTAAAAATATGCATTCTGGAAACATAAATGCATATACATAGACAGACTACATTCTAGAATTTATTATCTAAAAAATATATTAAGCACCTTACAAGAAGTGTACACTTCCTCCTTATCTATGAATCAATATAACAACAAAATTCTGTTACATACTACGAGCGCTGCTGGTTTCATTGGGTTGTGATCTGCAAACTCTAGATTCTGAAGAAGACATAACCTTTTACTCTCATAATGAGTTACACAGTATTGTGAAATTCCAGGGCAAGTTTTACCCTGCCCTTAGGTACTTGGCTATTAACCACAGGCCAGCAAGTTCAAAACCACCAACCTCTGCTAGAAAGAAAGATGAAGTTTTCTATTCCTGCATAGTTAGTCTCAGAAACCCACTATGTCCTGTAGGCTCACTGTGAGTAATAACCAACCCAATGACAGGGGGGGGCTGATTTTTAATATTGCTGTCATATTCCTTACTACCTAAAATGTGCCACCTGAATTTCAATGATCCACATTGCTTTCTTCATCAATTTTCAAGAGCTAGCTTTCTTTTCCAAATTGATATGGATGGAGTTGACATCTGGTTTTAATCACTGTTGTTCTCATTTCGCCTATGAACGTTAGCTAACAATCTGCCGTTATGAACTTTCCAGTCTTCTTTTCATTTTTATAGTGAAGCCCCATGACAAAAGCAAGCAAGAACTAATAGTTAATCTTTCTAGTGTTTGTGTGTGCATGGGGGATCAGCGTAAAAGATGGCTACTGCTCTGTTAACTTTCATTATTCCAGCTGTTTACCACATGTTCCAAACAAATTGTCTTGGAATAGTTTTCTAAATCTTTTTCCTTGGTCTGTTAAATTATGGCAATGTTAGGGTAGTTCGAATCATGTACCTGAAATCTTTAGACATAACTCTCATGATATCAGAATCAGGAGTAATTCTGCTTTCTTACTTTTTTTTTTTTTGGGGGGGGGGCATCACTGCCCTTTGATTTTCTTGCCTTTTTTGAAATGATGAAATATGAAAATAGCATGGTGGTGAAATGAAAGATTACATGTTTATGCTGTAAGAAAAATGTGTTAAGTACAAAGCACTTAAAAATGATAACACATATCCTTTGAGTATATGCATAAGAAATTCATGAAGAAAAAAATGGAGATATACCTTAAATCTTCTGGTCTCCATGAACACTGTAAATATATTTCATGGGCTTTCTCTTTGCTGTACTCTGATTAGCATTGTCCTACACTTGGTCTTTGTATCCCCTTTCTTGGAATATGTAGAGTATCTGATCTTTTCTCTAAAGAAAAACAGGTATGTTTTAATTTTTTCTACCAGGGAACCTCTATATTCCCCGAAATTTGAATCACTACCATGAAAATGTTTTAAAAGCTTGTTTTAGCTTGATATTCAGTAATAAAGTGTGTGGTACAGTGAAAGTGCTTGTTAAAGTTCTTGCAGCCATCTTCTGTGTAACTCCCACCTTGAAACTGCACTGGAGCATGTAAAGAAAGAGGAGGCCTCTCATTCGAGGATCGGGCAGTTTTGCCATTCTGTTGGCTATAGAAGTGAGTCACCTCAGATTCTGGAGAAGGACTCCCACAGCCATCGACAAAGAAGCTCACTGAGATCCCTGCCAGTGATGTCATAAGACCCAGCAGCACCAAGACAGTGAGATGGAGCAGAAGAGTCATGAGACAGAACAAAGAAAGGAGCAGCCCCTTAATGCAGAGAAATGAACTTCCAGACTCACACTTAGTACAACTGAGTGGCTTCAGGCAAGAGAATGGCTAACAGTGGGGTGCCCTGTGAGCATTCATCAGTGCTAGAGATCTTTCTAACACCAGTTCTAGTGACCACAAGAACAGAGTATAGGGACGAGAAAAAGATGACTGCCAGCGGTGCTGAGAAGTTCTGGAGACAAAATGACTGCACCCTTAACATTTTCTGATCCTGACTTGAGGCAACCTTTTATTTTCCCCCAATAAATGCCCATAATCAGAGAACTGTCTGTGAGGTCTGTGTAGCCCTGGAAAGAGATCATCAAGCTCCGTAGAGAAGTAGTGTCCTGGGAGAGATAGTTGGTGTGAAATAAGCGAATGGAGGAATGTCTGACCTCTGCCACAGAGGACTCATTCTTGGGTCAAAGTGGAGTTGAACTCACCTTCTCCCTTAGGTGGCAGGGGGTGGTCACACATGGCCCCCATGTCGTGTTCCTCAGAGTGCTACCACATCAAAGAACATTCCACGGTGTATAATTTTAGCTGAAATGTATCAGGATTTGCTATTTTTCCTTTTAGACAATATTCATGTTCAGTGGCCAGGCAAATAATTTTACCAAGTACTTCTACAAATTGTTTTTAAATACAAAAATTGAATAAATTTATCCTTTGACCTATCAAATGAACTTTTAACCTCGATCTCTTTGTATACAATACTGTTTTTTAATATTAGAAATGCTCATTCTTACCACAAGCTATTTTTGTCTAAATATAAATGACATGTTACCAACTTAAAATCATTAACTTATACAAGAAAAGCTCATTGTAATTCTAGTTTTATTTTGATCTTCTATGATCATAATTACAGAAAAGATTAAGCACCTCATTGTGTTAATGTGGTGCTAAGTGAAGTTCAAGGCAATTAAACCACCAAGTCTTTACCATCTATGCCCTTATAACCTAAGACATTCACACTTTTATAGAACGAAATATTAAAAACAGACTACACGGCTACCTAAATGAATATTTACATTAATTTCAAATATAAAAATTCAATAAATTAATATTAATCTGTAGAAAGTATTTCATAAGTGCTGCATATCTCAGAGCAGGTCAAAATCAATACTCTATTTTAATCACTTAGGAAAGGTTTCCTGGGAGAGAAGAGATGACAAATTATTTGACTAATAGATGTGGTTAAAGAAGAAAGCCCCTTTATCAGGGAAGATAGATGCAGGCCAGTTTGGGAAAAACTAACAGATAACAGTTTCAGAGGTTATTAAGCATGTGAGGAAATGTACTTCAGAGGATTTTAAGTAGAATTTTAACCTATTTTGAAACAGATTATATCCAGAGGGATTGCATGAGTGATCTTTTGAACTACTGAAAAACTTTAGAGCAGCGGTTCTCAACCTCTGGGTTGTGACCCCCCTGGGGGGTCAAATGACCCGTTCACTGGAATCCCCTGATTCACAACAGTAGCAAAATGACAGCTATGAAGTAGCAACAAAATAAATTTAATCTTGGTGGTCAACACAACATGAGGAACTGTATTAAAAGATCGTGCATTAGGAAGGTTGAGAAGCACAGTTTTAGACTTTTTATTTTGACCAAAGAGTAGCAGTTAAAGAGATAAGTTCCATGGTTTGAAGTTCGGCTTTTCTTAATTCTCAATGTAACATTAGGCAAGCTCGTTCAACTTCTCTCTGCTTTTGTTTTCTCTCCAAGAAAAATGTGGACAAGCATAATTGCTGTCTCTGGGGCCTTGACGGTATCTCCTAAGGTTCTATGAAGACCAGGAGCACTTCAAAGGCACGTGGCCTACAGTGAAGGGATACAATAATATCTGTGATTATTTTTTAAAGATAATATACAAATACATATAAAGTATAAACTGTTTTGTTCAACTAGGATTCTCTTCAAAATATCCACTAGAGGTAAGACATTTCTATGAAGGAGTTGAGTCTCAGAGCTTAAATATTTGTTCTTATGTTTACACTCATTGTTGTAGTCACTGTGCCATTCCTCACAGGTTTGCAAAAGAGTTTATGGCATTCAGGGTCTGAGTTGCAACTCTAATGCCAACTCTAAGAACCTATAAAGAATAAAACTAGTTTAAGCATTTGACATTAGCCTGAGTTCAGCAGATCTGTTTGTTCTCGTTGTTTAGCTTTGTTTTATCTTGGCATAGCTTCCTTCACTTATTTCGTCTGGTGCCCTGGGCTAGGCATTGGGTCCCCAACCAGAAGGTAAGGTTGATGGTGACTCCTATCCGTCCACTAGCTGGCTCTGCGGGAGGAGGCGGAGGCTGCCTGCTCTTCTAAAGATTCAGTCTCAGAAACCTCCAAAGATCTGCTCTGGGTTAGGTTCAACCCGTAGGCACTAGGTTATTTATTTATTTTGCTCCACATATTCAAAAGCACAAGATTGAGTGCTGTTAAAAAAGCTTTGACTAGAACTCAGCACAAGTTCTAAGTATTTCAAGTAGACAGTGAGAGGCAGAGGGCTTGTTTACCTATTAAATTTGATGCATTATTCCATGAAAGCAATTGTATGAGTGGCTTTGTTTTCCAAAATATTCACATCTATACACTGCAGAGGCTAAATTCTAATCCTCAGTCTTTTCAAGAGTTCAAAAACACCCCATGAAACTGTGAAGGTCTTTACTATTTTCCATATTTTATTCTGCTTAAGAATTTACAATTACATAATTATGTAAAGTATATCTAATTTGTATTCCTTAAAAATTAATACATTCAACTTTTCATTAAGGTGATACAGATTCCTTACTTATTTATATGTAGCCATGGGCTGTTGGAGAAAATAAATAATTCTATGAAGTTCCAATTTTGCTCAGTTTCTCAGGACTTGGGTAAAGTTCTGAGTCAGCATTAATTTGCACTCATTCTCCTCTAATGCTAATGCTTGGCTTCCTCAAGAAGCAAAAGAAGCAAAGCATGTGTTTCTTTCTCTTTTTTTATGTGTTTATTTCTAAGCAGCCTAACTGACTGACATGAGAATAGAAGCTTATTATGAGAGAGTAATTATATTTTTTATCTTCCTCAACAGTGGAGGATGACTGGAGCTGACTATAATCGAAGTTCATACACTTCAACTTACTGTGAGTGGCCTAAAACTTAAGATATGCTATTACTTAAAAAGACACAAATTAAGAAAACTGCTTCCTTCCACTTCATTTGTAGATTATCAATGTGCAAACTACATGCAAAAACAGACATGGAATAAGGATGATCTGTATTTTATGAGGTTCACAAATGTGAACCAAATTGGCAAATAGTCACAAAGCTGATGAACAACAGGTGAAAAGGAAACTGAACTACTTGAATGTGGGGATTGAGATAGAAAAGATAGACCAGCCACACAATAAGTATACTCCTCCCAAAGCCAAGGACATTAGATGTGAGTCTAACCCAAACATGACAATTCCAAGGATTCCTTTTGTTTTGTTTTGCTTCGTTTTGGGGGGGCATCACTGCCCTCAGGTGGTGGGAGTAGGAGGCCCAGGCTTTGCTCTGTGGAACAGGAATCGAACCTCCATCCCAGTGGGCCGCAGTCCCGCGCACAACCACTACGCCACCGGAGCTCAGTCCAAGGAATCCTTTTAATATTCATCTTCACACTATTGTTGCTGTCAGGTTCCAACTCGCATAGACCATATGTGCAACAGAAGGAAGCCATTGGCCTGCCTGTGCCATCCTCACAGTCGTTCTTACGCTCCAGTTCATTTCTGCAGGCACAGTGACAGTCATTCCATCTCATGGAGAGCCTGCCTCTTTTTCTCTGCCCCTCCCCTATACCGCGATGTCCTTCTCCAAGGGCTGGTCTCTCCTGACAACATGCCCAGAGTCCATGAGAGGAAGCGCCAACATCTATGCTTCTAAGGAGTATTCTGGCGGTACTTCTTCCTAAGATTTGTTTTTTCATCAGACTTCAGTAGTACTTTACATACAAACACTGTGATGAAGTAAACTAAAAAAAACTTAGTTCTACAAGTATATGTTGACAAAAACAGTAACCACCGCAATAACATTTTCTGATACCACTTGCTCTTTCCTAAATGGCTTTCTTGCATATTCCAGTGTGACTTCCCATACAAGCCGATGCGTTGCAGACGAGTGCTCTTCTTTTTATCACTGAGGAAACGGAAGCTCTCTCTGAAAGAGTATGTGACTTGACTGAAATTACTTGGAGACCAATGGCAAAATGTCATCCGGACATCAGCATTCAGTGCTCTAACTGAAGTTCTTTTTCAAACACAAGGAACTAGAGAGTGTTAAAGCTCTAATATAACTTTGCTAATTCTCTTGTTTGTAATGTCCAAATGTTTTATGGAATTGAAAGCAAGGAAGTATAATCTTTTGAAAAACAGAATATAAAATCATATTTTATTGCCAATTTCCTGCATTAAGCCTAAGAACAAATGTTATATTTTTTCAAGGGGAACTGAGTCTTTTCAGAGGGAAGAAGAGGGAAAAGGGTTCATAGCAGGCTAAAAGATATACATTTGTGATTTGCTGCAATTTACCATGCACAGCACTCTTTCGAAAGAAACCAGAGGAAAGATTTTAACTCGACCTACTCAATAGTGTGTGACGCTATTTGTATTGTACAGTACAATGTGTACTGTAACATTATTGATAACTAGACAAAGGGGGCATTTGCTCATGCAGAGGACATGGAATTGCTGCTTTTTCCTATTCAGAGTAGACTCCACCCTTTAGGGGACTACCATTTGGGATGTCTTGATTGTTTGGCAATCACTGACTAGTTGGTTTAGGAAAAAAAATTATGATGTAAACAAGACCTTTTTTTAATGAGTTTGAAGTAAATGAGAACAAATATGGCAGCTTCCTATTCATTTCCTTAGAGCTTGAGTATACAGTGGGAAAAAAAATTTAAAGATATAGTGCATGTCTGGAGACCAAACAATTTGGAAGTCGTCTGAATTACCTTGAGGTCAATTAAAAAGATATATTTCTTTCCCAACTGAATCAATTTTTTATTTATTGAATTAAAAAAATCTACTCTTGCAAATGGTTCCAGGGTCATTAAATTAATGAATGTTAACCGTTAGTGAACCACTACTAAACAGTCCCAGCATTGTGCTGCATATTTTATAGGTATTACTTCAGTTTCCCTGTTAACTCACTGAAATTATCCCTTCATACCTGAAGAAACTGAAGTTTAAGAGGTAGGTCATTTTGCAAGGCCACAGTGCTAATTTTTAGAAGCTTGGGACTTGAACCTAAGAAGTCTAACTCTTAAACACCATGAGATACTCTTGCTTACAGCAAATTCACATTTTACATTAAAATTACCTTCTCCCAGGATATATATAAATTATGAGGCTGAACTTATAGCTTCGAGATGTAACAATGTTCTAAAGGAAGAAAAAAGATGGGAGAAAAAGATTTTAAAAATTAATTTGTTAAAGTATAACATTAATTTTAAAAATTAATTTGTTAAAGTATAACATATGTTCCTATTTCCAAAATGTAAATCACTCGCTATTAATACTGAAACCATTTCAAGGAACTTATATTGCAAATTACAAATTCTCAAAAGAAATTTCATTTCTGATCTACATGAAAAGTCAGTGAATACTACTCTGAATGTGCTCACCGCA